>WNNG01000619.1:0-186080 GCA_018208015.1 Medicago ruthenica | reverse complement strand
CATATGATGCAGCCTCAACCCATTTGGTGAAGTAGTCGATTGCCACTAAGATGAAGCGATGTCCATTAGAAGCTTTGGGTTCGATCCTACCAATCATGTCAATGCCCCACATGGAGAAAGGCCATGGTGATGAGGACATTCAGAGCCGTTGGTGGCATGTGAATCTTGTCCGCATAGATTTGACATTTGTGGCATTTCCTGGCATGCTTGTAGCAATCGCTTTCCAAGGTCATCCAATAATACCCGGCTCTTAAGATTTTCCTAGCCATTGTGTGCCCACTGGAATGGGTTCCGAAGGAGCCTTCATGTTTCATGCATTATGAGGTCCGCTTCTTGCTCATCAACACATCTGAGCAACACCATATCAAAATTCCTCTTGTATAAAACTTCTCCGTTTAAAAAGAAGCTGCCGGCTAATCTTCGCAGAGTTTTCTTATCCTTGTTGGATGCCCCATGCGGGTACTCTTGCTTTTGGAGGAAACATTTGATGTCATGGAACCATGGTTGTCATCTATGACTGCTTCGGCTGCAAAGTACATGTGCGGGCCTTTCTAGGTGTTGAACCTTGATTGTTGGAATTTCATTTCCGGCGACTGACCTCATACATTGAAGATAAGGTTGCTAGGGCATCCGCCATTTGATTCTCGTCTCGAGGAATGTGGTGCAACTTGACTTGTTTGAAAAAGGTTAGCAAGCGTCTTGCGTAATCTTTGTAAGGGATCAAGCCGGTGTGGCGAGTTTCCCAATCTCCATTGATTTGATTAATCACAAGAGCTGAGTCTCATAAATGTCGAGGTTCTTGATCCTTAGATCGATGGCTCCTCAATTCCTAATATACAAGCTTCATACTCTGCCATATTGTTTGTTACAGTCGAATGATAGTCTTGCAGCAAAGGGGAGATGCTTGCCCTCAGGGGGTGACGATGACTTGCTCCAATTCGTTGCAATAGACATGACAGCTCCATCAAGATTAACTTCCATTTAGATTCGGGATCTGGACCTTCGCCGAATAGGGCTCGTCATAATCCTTCATCTTTAGGTACATGATTTCTTCATCGGGGAAGTCAAACTTGATCGGTTGATAATCCTCAATTGGTTGATGAGCCAAATGGTCAGCGAGAATGCTGGCTTTGATAGCTTTCTGAGTGTGGTACTCAATGTCGTATTCTGACAACAACATTTGCCAACGGGCGATCCTTCCGGTTAAGGCGGGGTTTTTTCAAAAATGTACTTGATTGGATCCATCTTGGATATCAACCAAGTGGTATGATTAAGCATGTAGTGGCGAAGACGCCTAGCAGCCCAGGCTAATGCGCAGCAAGTCTTTTCAAGTAGAGAGTATCGTGACTCGCAGTCCGTAATTTCTTGCTTAGGTAGTAGACGGCGTGCTCTTTTCTACCGGTTTCATCTTGTTGTCCGAGTACACATCCCATGGAGTCCTCCAATACGGTTAAGTACATGAGCAATGGTCTTCCTTCGACTGGAGGAATAAGTATTGGAGGTTCTAGTAGGTACTCTTTGATGCTATCAAAAGCTTTTTGGCAATCTTCTGTCCATACCACTTCTTGATTTTTGCGGAGCAGCTTGAAGATGGGTCCACAAGTGGCTGTCATATGGGATATGAATCTAGAGATGTAGTTTAAACGTCCTAGAAACCCCCTTACTTGCTTCTCAGTTTGAGGAGCAGGCATTCTCTGATGGCTTTGACTTTATCGGGATCTACCTCGATACCCTTTTGACTGACAACGAAACCTAGGAGTTTTCCTGATCTCACGCCGAACGTACATTTGTTGGGGTTCAGGCGTAGCCGATACTTTCTCAGGCGTTGAAACATCCTTTGACAAATATTCGGACATGCTCTTCTTCCGTTCTTGATTTGACAATCATGTCGTCGACATACACTTCGATTTCTTTGTGTATCATGTCGTGGAAGAGAGTAGTTCATGCCCCCTTTGGTAGGTAGCACCCGCATTCGTTAGGCCAAAAGGCATCACTTGATAGCAGAAGGTGCCCCAAGGTGTATGAAAGACGTTTTTTTTCTCTATCTTCAACAGCCATCTTAATCTGATTATACCCTGAGAAACCGTCCATGAAGGAGAAAACCTTGGATTTGGCGGTGTTGTCAACCAATATGTCAATGTGAGGTAACGGGAAGTCGTCCTTCGGGCTAGCCTTGTTTAAATCTCGATAGTCGACACACATTCTGACTTTACCATCCTTCTTGGGAACTGGCACTATGTTGGCCAACCACTGAGGATATTCCGAGGTAACGAGAAATCCAGCGTTAATTTGCTTTTGCACTTCCTCTTTGATCTTAAGAGCCATGTCAGGGCGAGTTCTTCTCAACTTCTGCTTGACTGGCGGACATTCCGTTTTTAGAGGTAAGTGGTGCTCCACAATCTCAGGATCCAATCCTGGCATATCTTGATATGACCACGCAAAGATATCCACATACTCTTCAAGAAGCTTGATTATTTTCTCTTTGACGGGCGCATCCAATAACGCTCCTATCTTAACCTCTTTCTTTTCTTCTTCGGAACCCAAGTTGATGACCTCTATTGTTTCCTCGTGAGGCTGAATGGTCTTCCTCTCTTGTTCTAGTAGGCGCTTGATCTCATCCGGGATCTCTTCATCCTCTTCCTCTTCCGCTTCGTAAACAGGGAATTCAAAGTTCGGAGGGAGCCTAGGGCTAAGGTGTTCAACGGGTTTATGGGTGCTTAGTCTGCATGTAATGGATGATTGATTTTAATAAAAGAAAAAATGCAGACTCTTTGAAATTAAAATGAAAATGTTTTTGGGTTTTGATAAATAAAAAAGAAAAGAGACAACGTATAAATACGTGGAAGTTGTAATACAAACAACGATTTTTATTTATTGATGATAGTATATTAAACAAGCCCTACATGAGTCTCCTTTCGCTTCAGGCGAGGTGAAAGGGGTTTTTTTTTTTTTTTTTGAAAGATAAAATAGACAAACACATTACTTGGAAGACTGGATAACAGAGGGAACATCGATGGCGACCCAATTGCGACAAGCTCCTCCGGGTGTTACATGGACAGGTGCTGTTTCTTCCGGCCCATCTTCAGTGATGGCGTTGGTTTCCTTTGCGGAGTGAATAAAGCTGGCACTACGAAAGATGTTCTCGAGCGGTTCAATGTTAGTTCTTGGTTTGGTAACTCTTGTAGTTGGAGTGAAACCTAAACCTTCTCTATGCTTACGCTCCGGCAGATTTATTGTCTTTCCCCAATCCGGGAGTAAGTCATCTTGCACTGCTCTTTGTGCGCTCTTGAAAGAAGACATGGACGCTTCCTTCTTTGTGGCACTCTCATCTTCTAAGGAAAGACCTTGGAATGATGTCCCGTCAACGATATCAGCACCGATGAACGAGAAAGCCGACAAATGGCTGATTAACAGAGCCTCCTCTCCTCCCACTGTAACTAGCTTCCCATTCTTCACAAACTTCAGTTTTTGATGCAGTGTGGATGTCACTGCTCCGGCTTCGTGGATCCATGGTCGACCTAACAAACAACTATACGCTGCTTGTATGTCCATTACTTGAAAGGTTATTTGGAAGACAGATGGTCCGATGGTAATAGGTAAATCCACCTCCCCGATTACTGATTTCTTCGAGCCATCAAAGGCTTTAACAACTACCCCACTTGGCCTCATGGGGGTCCCCTGGTAAGAAAGCTGGTCAAGGGTTGTTTTGGCCATTACGTTCAATGAAGAGCCGGTGTCTACAAGTACATTCGATAAAGCATCCGACTTGCAGTTTACCGATATATGTAATGCCAAATTATGGTGTCTTCCTTGCTCCGAGAGTTCCTCATCACTAAAGCTTAAGCTATTGCAAACAGCGATGTTTCCGACAATGCCTCCGAATTGGCCGAGGGTTATGTCGTGCTCCACAAAGCCTTGGTCCAAGACCCTCATCAATGATTCTCTATGTGCGTCGGAGTTCAACAATAAGGATAACATAGAGATCTTGGAAGGCGTTTGCAACAACTGATCCACGACCTTGTATTCGCTCTTCTTGATTAACTTCAATACTTCATCAAGATCTGAATCGGCTTTTACCCCACTGGATTGACCCATCTCTTGGCTTGTGCAGGAGTCTTGGGTTGGCTTCGGTTTAAATATTGGAGTGCTGACCTTCTCTTGGACTATTGTGGGAAGAACACGTCCGCTCCTTAGTACTTTACTGCTGTCCGTGATATTATCAACAGGGGCTAAGGGAGGAATAGGCGTCTCTTGGCCGTTGTTTATCATGGTTGCAAGGTATTTATAAGGGACTGCTTTGTTGGAAATGTATGGGGCAGGCCCGGGTAAACAGATTACAAGTGGAGTAGTGGCAGGCTCTTGGCTGCTGAAGGCTACCTCCAAATGTCCCGGGATATCGAACTCCGGAATTATGACACATACCCTTTCGTCCTTTTTGATGACAACGAGCTCTTTCTTGTCCATTAGTCCTTGTATGTCATTTTGGATTTGCATACATCCTTGAGGACTTACTGAACACTCTTCACACCTAGCATGATCGTGCTCGAACATGGTTGCTTTACACATTCCGATGTGTAATGGAACCAAAGGAGTCCTGATGTTTTGGACTTTCAAAATAGGATGGGTTCCTTGGTGTTCTTGAACCATGTTGATTGAGGAACCATGATTCGGCAGCGGGTTAGTTTGGACATTTGGGTTTGAGTCCTTGAAGGTCAATACTTTGGTACGGACTAGCTTCTGGACCTCATTCTTTAAAGCAAGGCAACGTTCCACATCGTGGCCTGATGCCCCTTGATGGTATGCGCATGTAAGGTCATGTCGATACCATGGAGGTAATTCACTTGGTACGGGAGGTGGTGCTCTTGTTTGTACGAGATTTCTCGCAAGTAAAGCCGGGAGCAGGTCCGCGTACTTCATGGGTATCGGATCGAATGCCACTCTTGGGCGATTCTGATGGTTGAAGGGCTGTTGAGGTGCTTGAGGTCGGAATTGCTGCTGACCTTGTGGGCGGGGCTGCTGGTATGATTGTTGTGAATTTTGCGGATGCTGTTGTTGATAGGATTGCTGATATTGAGGGAGAGATCTTTGCGGGACTTGAACTTGGTAATTTGGAGGCGTAGAGATGGCAGGTGAGATAGCAGAGACATGCGGATATGCTGAGTACCCTTGATGAGGTCCTCCGTGACCAATCATGCCGATATCTTGCTCTTTCTTCCTTGGATAGCTACCCCCAAATCTCTTTGTGCTACTAGACGGAGCACTTTCCTTTATTAAGCGTCCTTCTCGGACCGCATCTTCCAAACGCACGCCCATGCTTACCATCTCGGTGAAGTCACTTGGCGCACTGGCAACCATTCGTTCATAGTAAAAGGAACCAAGGGTATTTAAAAAGATCTTGGTCATTTCCCTTTCTTCTAGAGATGGGCTGATCTGAGCCGCTATCTCTCTCCATCTTTGTGCGTACTCCTTAAAGGTCTCTTTGTCCTTTTGGGCCATAGCCCGGAGTTGGTCCCGGTCCGGGGCCATGTCCAAATTATATTTGTATTGGCGGACAAACGCCTCTCCCAAGTCATTAAAAGTTTGGATTTTGGTACTATCCAAACCCATGTACCACTTTAAAGCGGCACCGGTTAAGCTGTCTTGGAAATAATGAATGAGCAGCTGATGGTTGTCGGTTTGTGTCGACATCTTTCTTGCGTACATTACCAAGTGACTTTGCGGGAAAGTATTCCCTTTGTACTTCTCAAAGTCCGGGACCTTGAATTTAGGAGGAATCTTGACGTTGGGTACTAGGCAGAGATCATGGGCGTCCTTCCCGAATAAATCTTTCCCTCGGAGGGCCTTAATCTCCTTTTGCATCTCATCGAATTTCTCAAGGAAATCCGCCATCCTATCCTGGGCACGTAAACTTTCGGCGTGAAAGATAGACCCGTAATCCCCTTGAGTGGTGTGAACCACTGGTGTAGTGAAGGCCGCAGCAGCCTGAGTAAAGGTAACCTCGGGTTGAATGTCCGGGGTTTCTTGAAAGGTAGTTGGAATAGGGACGGACTCTTCGCCAAACTCAAATGGCATACCCCATGTACAACCGGGGGGTTTAGTGTAGCGCTGAGTTCCATCATGTAAGGGCGGAGTTGAAGTAGAAGCTAGTGCTGGAGCCTGGGAGCTAGAAGGAGGAGGAGGTGCCGGGATTTGTGCGGCTGCTAGTAGTTTCACTAACTCCGTTAGTTTTTCCATTTCAGTTCTCATAGATGTTACTTCTTCACGAAGATCTTGATTCTCTTGCTCGAGGTTTTCCATTTTCCTCTTTAGGGTCGCTCGGGTATTGTAGGAGTGTGTTGCCTCGGGATGATGAGCCACTTTTTCTTACAAGAAGACGCGTAGTGTTGCGGAGAGAATGCAAACACTGAAGACTCAATTTGGATTATAAGAAATCCTGAGGATAAGAAAAGGGAAATGAGTTTGGACTCGAGGATGACCGTATGCATGATAATGAATGATGTATGCATGAAAAAATTTTGCTTTGCTTTATAAGGGAATTCAAAAGTGAACAATTAATATTAGCAATTTAAAGTATTTGAAACCGGAAATTTAACATTGTCAAAATATATTTGATTTAATAACATTGAGATTACAAAGTGTAACTAATGCTAATACAAATCAAATAGCCGCTCGCCTCTCGGCCTTGCCTATTTCCTCCCTATAGAAATCTAATGTGTCCTTGCAGAACTTCATAAATTCTTGGATTTCCGTAGGGATGACAAAGTATGGCACGACCATCTCGGCCTTTGCAAGTTTCTTCGGAAGCTCGGCGATGACTAAGTTTGAGAATACGACTAATCTAGTGAAGTCCTCACTTAGTCGGGAGGCATCTTGCCATACAAACTCAATCACTTCCTTGCGTTGGGCTAGCTGGATATTTGCATGCCTAATCTCATCGAGGAGTCGTGCAATGTGATTCCCATGCTCTCTTGCAATCTTATCGAAGTATTCTTCGAATTTCTTGATGTCCGCCTCGAGGCAATTGCAATGTAGCTTCCCTTGATGAGAAAGGCTCTCATGTCTTTGCCGTTGGACGCGTTCGGCTTGAAGCTGCTCTTTGTAGTCTTTGACCACTTCTTGGAGCTGTTGATTTTTCTCTTGAAACTTCAACCTCCATTTCCGTTGAGCTTCGATAGCTAACTCGCCGAACTTCTTGAGCTCTTGGTTGGAATGCAAGATTCTTTCCAACTCTTCGTCCTTGGCCACAAGGTTGGCATCCGCACTAACCAAGCCGCCTCCTATCCAATTTCTCTTCCCTTCGGAGATCTTTAGCCGTTTTTGGCACACTAGAAGAGAGTTTGTTACTTCATCGCGATCTCTCTTCGTCCTAGTGATCTCTCCCAAAGCTTGGAGGTGTTTTAATTCTAAGTCTCCGTTTTTGTTTTGGAGCTCTCGAATCTTAGCTTTGAGTTCCTCCGTTTCTTGGTTAGGAATGATTGTGATAGGTTTAGGTGTAGGAGGTTTCAGAGGGCTTATGACCACGAAGGGTAACTTGATTGCTTTGACCCTCTCCTTCACCCATTGAGTATAAAGGGGTTTGGCGACACAATTCCTCTTGCCGACCCTTCCTTTGTGCACTTGGCTCCACGCCCCTTGGATTCTTTCTAACAATGCTGGGTCCTGATCGCCTTCCCTCAAAAAGAAAGCTTCCAACAAAAGGTCATTAGGTTTGTTTTCCATTGAAAAACCTAATTGTCGGAGAGAGAGGACCGGATTATAATTAATGCATCCCTTAGTACCAATGAGGGGTACATTAGGGAAGTCCCCGCAACTGAGGATAATTTCCGGGTCCT
Organism: Medicago ruthenica; assembly: GCA_018208015.1. Taxonomy (NCBI): domain Eukaryota; kingdom Viridiplantae; phylum Streptophyta; class Magnoliopsida; order Fabales; family Fabaceae; genus Medicago; species Medicago ruthenica. Next base: position 178,248 of record WNNG01000619.1, on the reverse strand, counting down.
CTAAATTTGGAGAAAACCAATGGATGTTCTCCGCGACGAGAGTCGTCATCCGTTGTGACCATTTGAGCTTGGCCCGGTTTTCCGCAAAGTCTCGGTTTCTTGGCATGTGGGACATCATCCAAATTTGCACTAAAGGAGTGCAACAAGAAATCTTGCGTCCTCTTGCTTGTTCATGCCTAGAGTAGAGGGAGTGATAAAAATCCGCCAAAATCGTGGGAACCGGATTTTTGATCATGAATACCTCTAAAGCCGGAAAGTCCACGAAATTATCCATGTTGGGGAATAAAACAATCCCGTAGACTAAGAGGGCTAAGATGGCATTGAATGCCATTACCTCTTTGTTGGCTAGTAAATCCCGAGCTTTGGCTTCAAAAACTTTCTTGTGAATCCCCTAGCATTTCCTCTAATTTCCAAATTAGACACTACTTCTTGGACATCAAGGTACAAGGATTCGGCAATGGCCTCCAATGTGGGGTCTTTCCCGGGACCTAAATATAATTCACGACCTTTCATGCTACAACCCAAAATCTTCTCGAATTCTTCCAATGTTGGAGCTAGTTGGAAATCTTGAAATGTAAAGCACCGGAGTGGTGGGTCGAAGAATTGTGCCAAAGTAGTTAATGCCGTTGAATCTATCCTCACGGGTAGGAGATCAAGTATCAACGCATAGCTTGCCTCAAAAATACTCTTGTTGACCGGGGAGAGCCTCTTGCTTAAGGCTAACAAACTTTCCACCCTAGGAGCCTTAACTTTGAAAGCGAGCGTGCTTTTATTTCCGGAATTCATATTTCTCTTTGCTAATATTTGATTTGTTCTTTTTAAATTCCTATAAAGCAAAGTGGTATGCGAAAATTATTTTCCATGAATGTAAATGTATGATATGCATGGGTGTGATATGTAGGTTCAAAAATTCCCCCCATCCTCACGTGTAGGCTCTAATAGGTAAGATTCCTAAGAAGAGGTCCTTAGAGTCATTAACCTCATATGGAATTAGGGTTGTCTATGGACATACGTCGACATGACTTCAATTAATTCCATATGAAAATCTCGTCTAAGCGGGGTTGGGCATCCTACCTCACGGACATACGTCAACGCGGGCTTCCGCACACAACCTCCTGCTAACTTAGTTTTTTCTCGAGCTCGGGTAGAGAGCCTCACACGTCCGGCATTAACCCGAACAATGTGGAGTAACATCGCTCAAGTAACCCCCACAATTGAGATATATATGAATATGAAACACAAATGATATATATATATATATATATATATATATATATATATATGCAAAGTATAAGAATAAACAAAACAAATAATGACAAGAAGACATAAACACGTAAGTAAAATGAACCAATTAGCCTAAAAGTCGACTGAGATAGGTTTGACTCGTTTATGCAAAAACAAAGTGTTTTATGGCATTCCCCAGTGAAGTCGCCATTTCTGTCGCGTCGAATTTCGGATGTCAAGCTATTGGGGAAGCTTTGAATCACTAATTCTAAATTACGACTGAACTTTTAATTTTTCGGGGAAAAAAGGAAAAAAGTTCTAAATTACCTTGAGAAAAGATTTTAGGTTCGAAAGTCGATTATGCGAGGGGAAGGTATTAGCACCCCTCACATCCGTTGTACTCAACGGGAACCTCTTAGTCGGCTTAGGCTTAAAATGGTTCGATGTTTTACTTACGTGTTTAAATATGTATAAAAGGAAATATATAAAAAGACATAATGCGGGATAAAGAAAGAGATAAAAACAAACAAAAAGGGAAAAACAAGTTTTTTATTAATGGGCTTGACAAGATGTCGATCTTGCTCCTACGTATCTCCCGGTAGTCGGAGAATTCAAAGCGTACGTAGTTCTTTGGTAGAAAAACGTTTGTATGTTGATTCGTTTTAGTTAAAAAAAAGATTGATCGCGTCCGAGCGAAAAAGTTTGAAAATAAAGAAAAAGTGTAATGAAAATAAATGTCAACTGCTCGGGTTGCTGCCGAACTGGCCATTGACGACAAGAAAGTAAAAGTCAGCTGCTCGGGTTGTTGCCGAGCTGGCCACTGACGACAATGCATAAAAATAAATGATTTGATGGAAAAAGTTTTACGCTCGGACGTGAGCAAAGGTTTTAAAAACGTACGAGGACGTACAAAGTTTTAAAATGGTGAAAGATGGGCGCTAGGCGATAAGCTCGCGCGAGGCGTGAATGTTTTTAAATAAAAAGACAAACGCACTGAGGCGAAAAATTCGCGCAAGGCGTGAAAAGGTTAAAAATAAAACGCGCAAGGCGCGAACGGTTCGGATTGACCACGAGGGCCAAGAAAAGGGTAAAAATGGCCACAAGGGGGCCAAGGGAAGGTTGAGCGTGCTAGACGCGTCAAGGGTGGAATGACGATTGCCCGAGCGACGAGACATACGTCACGCATTCGTGCAATCGAGGTTTGGGGAGACATACGTCAAGCCATTCCCGTTTCATTCAAGTTTGGTTTTGTCACTCTAAGGAATCTCAAAGGGAACCAAAGCTTTTAAAAAGGAAAGTTAAAGAAAAGAAAAACAACACGAACAAATTTGTTGTTCGGTTTCATTAAAAATCATGAACGTGACTTGTTGCTTAAGTTATTGAAACTCAAGAACAAGTTTGGTTCAAGTTTGAATGGCAAACACAATCATAAAACATGCAAAACATTGGAAAGTTCACAAGTTCGGCTCAATTCGAGCTTGGTTTTAAGAATGAACAAACTCGGCTTAAGTTCGCGTTTGGATTGAAAATCATGAACAACGTGGTTGTTCAAGTTTGTTTTTGAAATAGACGAACTTAGCTGTAACACCCATACTAAATTATCTAGAATATTTAGCATGCGTATTAATCTGATATCGGATACATTAAAATTTACAATAATAAACATATACAAACCACTGAATGAGTACAATTTGCTCGTTTACATAAATATCCAAATGTCATATAATACATGTTCATATACATATATAAAATCTGTCAACCTCCTGAGCTTGCCTTGACGAGCATCTGCACTCCATCCAGCGTCTTCCTGAAGATCTTCACGAACAACACCTGCTAACCTATGAACCTGCACCAGAAGGATTGGGGTGAGACATACGTCTCAGTGAGCTCCAACCCAACCTACTGTTGGCAACCACGGGGGAAACCTAGGGTCGCCGTGCCTACTCTTAGCGATCTTGGGGATACCTACGATCGCTGTCATTCTTTACTTTTATCGCGATCAAGGGGAACCTAGGATCGCTTCATTGTCTTATCTTATACATTTCATACTCTAATCTTATCTTAGTCTTATACGTAGTGATCTTGGGGACATCCTATGATCACATCGCGTTCACTAGGAACTAATCATCATGTCTCGTATTACATATAAAATATACATATTCATTTCATATTCGTATTCATCTTTACATATCATAAAGTTAGAAGTTAGCGTTGAACAAACAATCATTATCTTGGTTCGTTTTACGGAGTGCATCCGGGTGGAGTAACCCCGAAGTACATCTCCCATAATACCGGTGAAATTCCTATCATATCAGGCTAACACCGGACTCCTCTTATCTTTGTGTAGGCAACCCTCTCGGTGAAGCCCCATCCGGCATAATCCGGAGCCTGCTGGACACATCTTGCATGTAGACAACCCTCTCGGAGAAGTCCCATCCGGCGAATCCCGGAGCCTGCTGGACATGCTTAAGTCTTTTAACATACGTGTGGACAATCCTCTCGGAAGAGTCCCATCCGGCGAAACCCGGAGTCTGATGAACACGTTTAATATCGTCTTATAACTTACGTGTGGATAGCCCTTTCGGAGAAATCCCATCCGGCATAATCCGGAGTCTGATGAACACGTTATCGTAATCTTAATCATTAATGTTCTTATTTAAGTTCATAGACATATCTATTACGTTTCATCTTTCTTGTGCATATCTAATGCAATCCCTAAAACTTAACCTACTAGAGGTTCTTAACTATAAACATGATATCATTCTTGTGCTTGGTACATAATAAGTACCATCTTAATTCACTTTAACCTATAATAGGTTTCTAAACTTAGTCATCGTATCATTCTTGATGTCGTGTAAACCGAATCGAGTTCATATCATTGATTCATAAGGGTTAAACCCTAATCTAGTTCCTTAACCTTGCTATGACTACTTATGGATTAAGATAATCCTCTCTTAACATGGTACCTTTCCTAACTTATAAATCATCCATACATTCCCCAAAGGTTGGGTCTTTCTATGCCTATTAGCAACACTTAGTCACTACATATCGTTATGAAGTCCGAGGTAGCGTTGGAAAGCCGGAATGGTGCGAGAAATGATAAAAAAACACAACATATGCTGCCCTGTCACATCGTGTCACGATTTGGAAATCGTGACACGATTTCCTACTCAGAAAATGGGTTTGCTCCTGCCTGTGAAATCGTGACACGATTGGAAAATCGTGACACGATTTTACCTGCAGTTAGACAGCATTTGGCAAGTTTTAAATGTGATTTTTCACCATTTCAGCTTATCCAACATACCCAGACATCATAACATGTTTAAGGATCATTTTCTAAGGCATATAACCAGTTTACATCATGAATAATCAAGAATTAACATGGAAAGGCAATTAGGTACTAAAAACCCTAAACTAGGTAATTAAGCTGTAAACTTCAAACTTACTTAAACGGGTTCTAAAACCCTGAGGAGCTCACCTGAAGCTTCAGCTGATGCTTGTTAAGTTCTGGTTACCAAAACCCTTGCTTAATACCACTACTTCCCTTGATTGTTCTTTGTTTCATTTCTTGTTTCTTCCTCCTGTTCTTGCTTTCCCAACTAAGCTTGCTTGCAAGTTTCTTACTAGAGTTTGATTGAAGTTTGGATGGATGATGGTGAGTGAGATGGGGGGCGTGAGAGATGAGTGAAATGAGGGAGGGAAAGCTGGTTATGGGAGAGTAGAAGAGAAGAGTGAATAATGATGAAAATATCTTGCCATTCCTTTTCTTATAATTCCCCCTTTTTGAATTATTCACAATATTGCCATTGTCGCTTATTACTAAATTGCCAAGCTTGCTTCACAAGGTTCTAACACTAATAATCGATACATATAAGCGGGATGCTACACTTACCACATAAATAACCCATTAACTGACAATTTACCAAATTGTCCTTTGCTTAAAACATTTCTGATACTTCGTCTCAATATTAATAAATATTCGAGTCTTAGGCGGGATGTTACAATCTACCCCCCTTAAAGAAATTTCGTCCTCGAAATTTAGAATCCACTTATCATATATGAATTAATCTCTCCTATTACTTTTTCATTAGCCACAACTCCAGTTCGTCTTACTTATCTGAATCCCTCAAATTTTCATTTCTATAAGTCGAATGTATTCGATAATCTTTCGTTATCTGAAGCGCTTGATGTGCATTACACTTTTCTTGCGTAGTAGCATATGAGGTTATCCGAACTATCGCATCCAACTTGCTGACTAAATCCTTGTTCATACACTTCTTGCAAACCCATACTAGAGTTATCCAGTTTTAACACTTGTGCTGAAACTTATATTCTCGTTATAGTCCGCGTAATCTTACTTAGACGACCTTGGACTTTCTTATTATCCTCGACGATTCCATTAAATTCTTATATTCAATCTTTGCCTTATGCAACGGCATCCTACATTTATGGTTTTATCATAAACATACCATTCTTTAATGAGAATAAAACTATCGCACTACCTCCATTGTACCAATGCAAGGAGCAGGCATCCTCGTGTGTTACTTTCCTTAATCTTAATCATTGCTTCCATCACGGAATTCCTCAATGACTCGCGAAATCTTACTGATTACCCACGTTCTGCTTCGATGGATCTATGTCGTTACTTATCTCAATAACTTAGAAATCATTTTCATACTAGGAGTTTGCCAATCTCCCATCGTTCTTGTCACTACTTATTCTCGTTTTCTAATCATAGCATATATCTTACATACATGAGTGAGCACGTGTACACTATACATTATCTCATCTTTGTCCGACTAACGGGACATCATTCTTAACCTTAACATATTTGTAACACTACCACATCAATTGGGGTTCTTTTCTTACTCTTAACTCATTTTGTAACATCCGGGATTTGCCTTTCAACTGGCTTGCCAGGTTTGCCCCGCCAATGTTACTCATGTTTATTCTTAAGTATACAACAACCTATAATGTAAATTTATGGTTACCATTCACCGGTATCACAAACTTATTTCTCGTTCTGGACGTCGAATTCAAAATCCTTATTTTCAACGGAAAACTCTACTCGATTGCTACCCAAAAGCACACTCAGTCTTTAATCCTTTAGTCATAACATAAAATTACGCAGCCCTTTACCATGGACTACGGATAACTTTTAATCTACGTAAAAGCTCTCCTTCCTTTACTGGTGAACATTAAGTTCAAAACTTCCGAAATCTTCGGCTAATATAGGTTAACATGACATGGTTGCAACATGGAATTAAACTCACTCGCCATTGCATTGTCGTATCTGATCAAGGCCTCTATTCAAATATTTCATTCCTCATAGATTCGAGGTTTAAGGTATTCATCGACTTAACTTCCGTAACTTTCTATTAGAACTCATGATACGTTCAAATCACTTATACTTACTACTATCCCGTATAATAGGAATTGAGCACTTAACATCTTTTCATACTCTAAGCCTCAGCTTAGCGTTGTTCATTATATCATTCTTGGATTACCACTCCGCTGCGCCACTCTGATTTTAACACTCGAGTTAGCATCGGAGGAAGACTTCACTATTGCCACATAAAATTCCATCGATCAGTCATTTTACTCTATCCCTTTGTAATCACTGTAGCAAATTTGTCTGACGTTACCTTTTCTCTAGGTCAACTCTTCATGTAGAATCATTAAACATTGCAGTAACCCGATTGGAAATATATCTGAGGCAGCTTAAATTCATGTACATCCATTTGTAGCAACTTCTATTAAACACTTATAACTTCTGAAGATTCATACCTTTCATTTGAGTCTTGTTACTATTCGCTCTTTCTTTATCCGTAATGATTTCATATCCATAATCTTCCCGGGACAACTTTGGTCTCCTTAACTCTATCATGCTCCTTAAGTTACCCTTGAGTTTCTACAGAACAATCCGTTCTGAAAAGTTCCAAACTCTTACCGGTTCTCTAGAACGCCCAACATAGGTTGCGTTTCTTCGAGTGCCCGATTAACCGATCTTAAACTTTTGCACATTATCATGATCTATTGGATTCCTCCAGTAACTCGTTACCGTATTCACAATTCAAATCTAGATTCTTAACATCTGAGTAACTCTGCATATAGTTGAACAACCCGAATTCTATACTTTATTATCGCCCTCGGAACTTATCCACACGGGGCGACCTCTTTAAACTTCTAGAATATTCGCGGAAGAAAACTCTTCAGTTGAAAACATATAACGCCTTCACCTTAACCTTAATCTTAACTTCTCATATTCAAGACGATCCTTCGTATATTAAAATCTCAACATAGTTTCTCGGCTGAAATTCCGATCATCCTTCAAAGCTGGTCTACTTTAATCTTAACTTGCCTTCTTCGATCAATCGAGAAAATTCAATACTGTTCGTCTAATCAAGAGTGTTCAACTTAATTCCTCCATCAGCATACTAAATTCCAGTCTAACTTATCTTACTTCTAATCTTCTTACCATTAGGATACATCCAAAAATTTGATTCACGATTTGAAATGCAACGAGTCTTATTGTTACCACTTATTCATCCATCTTAGTTCTTAGGCTGCATATCATCTCCTCTTCTTCTTTCACAAATCTGATTCAGGAGACGTGGCTGATCTGATGGGGTCAAACTTACTTGTGATTCATACTCAATAACCACACTTGAGTGGTTAGTTCCATCTGCCCAAATAACTCACGTAATCCATAATTGATTCTCTTAACTGTTCGGACATTAAAATCTCATCCGATTCAAGTTCGATTCTTCAACTCTGTACTCAGAATTGTTACTTAGTCCACACTTCACTTTAACTTCTCAAACTACGGTTTCCGTCAAGATTCTATGTCATTCCCTAGAGCATTCCATGATTCCTTAATCCTTATGTCTGCCACAGACGAGGCATCGTCCAACGATGCGTCCAACTGGGTTGAGGCGCTTCACCTCACTGTTAAATATCCTTTATGTCTCTAAGACCTTGCCACTAACAGGCTTCGTCACTTTACAGTTTGATGGACACCATTTGGCACAAATACTTCTTCGCCAATTCCGTCTTAAAATCCGACACCTTAATCTTCGTCTTTCATACACTTCATTCCTCCTTGGTCACATTCAGCTCTCAGACATTTATCCTAACTGTCATATACTAGATTGAGTTGATCAGGCTCAACTAGATGTGACCTTTAGAACAATATCCGGAACCCAATGGTCCCACTACTTTTATTGAAACTTTAATGACCCAAGGCACGGTCTGAATCGACCTGCTCTGATACCAATTGTAACACCCATACTAAATTATCTAGAATATTTAGCATGCGTATTAATCTGATATCGGATACATTAAAATTTACAATAATAAACATATACAAACCACTGAATGAGTACAATTTGCTCGTTTACATAAATATCCAAATGTCATATAATACATGTTCATATACATATATAAAATCTGTCAACCTCCTGAGCTTGCCTTGACGAGCATCTGCACTCCATCCAGCGTCTTCCTGAAGATCTTCACGAACAACACCTGCTAACCTATGAACCTGCACCAGAAGGATTGGGGTGAGACATACGTCTCAGTGAGCTCCAATCCAACCTACTGTTGGCAACCACGGGGGAAACCTAGGGTCGCCGTGCCTACTCTTAGCGATCTTGGGGATACCTACGATCGCTGTCATTCTTTACTTTTATCGCGATCAAGGGGAACCTAGGATCGCTTCATTGTCTTATCTTATACATTTCATACTCTAATCTTATCTTAGTCTTATACGTAGTGATCTTGGGGACATCCTATGATCACATCGCGTTCACTAGGAACTAATCATCATGTCTCGTATTACATATAAAATATACATATTCATTTCATATTCGTATTCATCTTTACATATCATAAAGTTAGAAGTTAGCGTTGAACAAACAATCATTATCTTGGTTCGTTTTACGGAGTGCATCCGGGTGGAGTAACCCCGAAGTACATCTCCCATAATACCGGTGAAATTCCTATCATATCAGGCTAACACCGGACTCCTCTTATCTTTGTGTAGGCAACCCTCTCGGTGAAGCCCCATCCGGCATAATCCGGAGCCTGCTGGACACATCTTGCATGTAGACAACCCTCTCGGAGAAGTCCCATCCGGCGAATCCCGGAGCCTGCTGGACATGCTTAAGTCTTTTAACATACGTGTGGACAATCCTCTCGGAAGAGTCCCATCCGGCGAAACCCGGAGTCTGATGAACACGTTTAATATCGTCTTATAACTTACGTGTGGATAGCCCTTTCGGAGAAATCCCATCCGGCATAATCCGGAGTCTGATGAACACGTTATCGTAATCTTAATCATTAATGTTCTTATTTAAGTTCATAGACATATCTATTACGTTTCATCTTTCTTGTGCATATCTAATGCAATCCCTAAAACTTAACCTACTAGAGGTTCTTAACTATAAACATGATATCATTCTTGTGCTTGGTACATAATAAGTACCATCTTAATTCACTTTAACCTATAATAGGTTTCTAAACTTAGTCATCGTATCATTCTTGATGTCGTGTAATCCGAATCGAGTTCATATCATTGATTCATAAGGGTTAAACCCTAATCTAGTTCCTTAACCTTGCTATGACTACTTATGGATTAAGATAATCCTCTCTTAACATGGTACCTTTCCTAACTTATAAATCATCCATACATTCCCCAAAGGTTGGGTCTTTCTATGCCTATTAGCAACACTTAGTCACTACATATCGTTATGAAGTCCGAGGTAGCGTTGGAAAGCCGGAATGGTGCGAGAAATGATAAAAAAACACAACATATGCTGCCCTGTCACATCGTGTCACGATTTGGAAATCGTGACACGATTTCCTACTCAGAAAATGGGTTTGCTCCTGCCTGTGAAATCGTGACACGATTGGAAAATCGTGACACGATTTTACCTGCAGTTAGACAGCATTTGGCAAGTTTTAAACGTGATTTTTCACCATTTCAGCTTATCCAACATACCCAGACATCATAACATGTTTAAGGATCATTTTCTAAGGCATATAACCAGTTTACATCATGAATAATCAAGAATTAACATGGAAAGGCAATTAGGTACTGAAAACCCTAAACTAGGTAATTAAGCTGTAAACTTCAAACTTACTTAAACGGGTTCTAAAACCCTGAGGAGCTCACCTGAAGCTTCAGCTGATGCTTGTTAAGTTCTGGTTACCAAAACCCTTGCTTAATACCACTACTTCCCTTGATTGTTCTTTGTTTCATTTCTTGTTTCTTCCTCCTGTTCTTGCTTTCCCAACTAAGCTTGCTTGCAAGTTTCTTACTAGAGTTTGATTGAAGTTTGGATGGATGATGGTGAGTGAGATGGGGGGCGTGAGAGATGAGTGAAATGAGGGAGGGAAAGCTGGTTATGGGAGAGTAGAAGAGAAGAGTGAATAATGATGAAAATATCTTGCCATTCCTTTTCTTATAATTCCCCCTTTTTGAATTATTCACAATATTGCCATTGTCACTTATTACTAAATTGCCAAGCTTGCTTCACAAGGTTCTAACACTAATAATCGATACATATAAGCGGGATGCTACACTTACCACATAAATAACCCATTAACTGACAATTACCAAATTGTCCTTTGCTTAAAACATTTCTGATACTTCGTCTCAATATTAATAAATATTCGAGTCTTAGGCGGGATGTTACATTAGCTTGCTGCTCAAACTTGGTTTTTGAAAATATTAAGAACATAACTTGTTTCACAAGTTATTCAAATTTTGTCGCACGAACTTGTGAAATCTTCAAAGTTGTGCAAGATTATGAGTTGGATTTGGACCAAAATGGTTTTAACCCTCTTTAGGTTCTGAATCAAGGGCTAGAATCCCAAAAATTTGACATTTGAATGCCTGATTCATGTTCTGAATTTCACATACTTCGCAGAGCAACCAGAACTTGGCTCTGCGAAGTCAGGTTCTGGTGCATTCGCAGTGCGAGCTAGGCTTGGCTCTGCGAAGTATGCGAATTTTCAACTCAGAAGCTGTTTCTGAACAGAAGTTCAGAAACTGCTTCTAAGCAAGATTCAGAACCTAAAGGAGGTTAAGAAACTTGACAAAAAGGAAGAAAAAAGGGTGAAAAAACACAGTTTTAAAGCTTGGCCCCTTTGAGGTCCTTTTTTGGGTTCAAAGGAGGTTTTGGTTCACAAAACAAAATTGGACAAAGCAAGATATGTAAACAGCATATACAATAGAAAAGAAAGGTTATAGGAGACTTACAGAACTCCTAGCAATGCTTGAACGAGACTGGAAGTGGCTTGCTTGCTTTGTGAGAGGTTATGAACAAGGTTCTAAGTGTTGTGATGAACTGATTTTGTGTTGCAATGCAAGGGATTTTTGTGTGGATTTCGTGTGTGTTAGCTCTCTGAAATGATCTGTTTTTGACTGGTTTTCAATGTGTTTCAGTTGTGTTTCAGTTGTGTTTGATCCTTGGGCCTTGCCATTCCTTTTATAGGCATAAATGCAAATCCTTGTAATGATGAACAATGATGAATAAAATCCTAAAACACTAGCTGATCATGAGCTAAACTCAGGCTAGATCACTTTGCATTTAATGCTAATGGATAGAACTTGCTTTGCCTTGTGCCAAGGGGCAAGGTCTTGACTGATCTCAGCCACAAATGCCATTGATTCTAGAAGGTAATGATGGTAAAAACTGTAAAACAGGGCAGCTGCAAAAGGGATGATTCTTGGGATCAAACCTTGCAATCTTGGAAGGTCAAACAATCAAAACGTGTACTGCCATGTACAGGGAGATTGGGGGAATCAAAATTAGCATGTGGGCTTATGTGTGGGAGGAGAAATTCAGGTCAAAACAGGGCATGTCACACAGCTTTTTTGCAACAAAAACCACTTGGGATTGACTGGTTTTGGCAGGGCAAAAGGGAAGGAAATGGATCAATCAGCTGGCTGGCATGTTTAGGTTGGGTGAGGGGTCAATTTGGGGGGACAAAAACTGACCAAGGATAGCCAATTTGTTTGATCACATGAGAGGTTGGAAGAAAGTTCTTCTTTCCTTTTACCTTTAATGTCACACATTAAATCTTGCTTTGCTGCACCAAATCAGTCACAAAATAACAAGAATACAAGTAATAATGCTACTAATAATAATTGCAGTTGAAAGCAAAAAAGATAAACCACTATACAAAAATCTGCAGAAATTTCGCAGAGGTCGCAGTGCGAAGGTGAGTTCGCACTGCGAACTCCACTTTTTTTAATTTTTTTTGTATTTAAAATAAAAGGTAAAAATGGGGAAAATAATAATAATATAATGATAATAATGATGATAAAAATGCAAATGGCAATGATAATGAATAAAATAGTAAATGACAATAATAAAGAAAAAGAAAATAAAAGGTAATAATAATAGAAATGATAATAACTTAATACTATATAAAAATAAAAATAAAAAACCCTAATAGTAGTAAAATAATGATGATATTATTAAAGAAAAAATATTAAGGATAATGATGAGGATAATAGTAATGTTTAATGATGCAAATGATAAAATGCCAATAAAAATACTATAGTAATAATAAAAATAAAAGGTAAAAATAAATGATGAGATAAACACACAAAAAAATATAAGTCAAAAAATGGGGTATGACACCTGGCCTCCGGCCGCTGCACCACTGCCTCCACCCTCTGGATACTCTGGCCTATCCCCGGGCCAAGCACCATGAGCTGTGAACATCTCTGGTGTCGGTATCTGTAACACCCATACTAAATTATCTAGAATATTTAGCATGCGTATTAATCTGATATCGGATACATTAAAATTTACAATAATTAATAAATATACAAACCACTAAATGAGTACAATTTTCTCGTTTACATAAATATCCAAATGTCATATAATACACGTTTATATGCATATATAAAATCTGTCAACCTCCTGAGCTTGCCTTGACGAGCATCTGCACTCCATCCAGCGTCTTCCTGAAGATCTTCATGAACATCTCTTGCTAACCTATGAACCTGCACCAGAAGGATTGGGGTGAGACATACGTCTCAGTGAGCTCCAGCCCAACCTACTGTTGGCAACCACGGGGGAAACCTAGGGTCGCCGTGCCTACTCTTAGCGATCTTGGGGATACCTACGATCGCTGTCATTCTTTAACATCTATCGCGATCAAGGGGAAACCTAGGATCGCGTCATGTCTTTATCTTTCTCATGCTTGTCATTTACATAATCTTATGCATTTCATACTTTATTCTTATCTTAGTCTTATACGTAGTGATCTTGGGGACATCCTATGATCACATCTCGTTCACTAGGAACTAATCATCATATCTCGTATTACATATAAAATATACATATTCATTTCATATTCGTATTCATCTTTCGTATAACATTAAGTTAGAAGTTAGGGTTGAACAAACAATCATTATCTTGGTTCGTTTTACGGAGTGCATCCGGGTGGAGTAACCCCGAAGTACATCTCCCATCATACCGGTGAAATTCCTATCATATCAGGCTAACACCGGACTCCTCTTATCTTTGTGTAGGCAACCCTCTCGGTGAAGCCCCATCCGGCATAATTCGGAGCCTGCTGGACACGTCTTACATGTAGACAACCCTCTCGGAGAAGTCCCATCCGGCGAAACCCGGAGCCTGCTGGACATGCTTAATCTTTTACATACGTGTGGACAATCCTCTCGGAAGAGTCCCATCCGGCGAAACCCGGAGTCTGATGAACACGTTTAACATCGTCTCATAAATTACGTGTGGATAGCCCTTTCGGAGAAATCACATCCGGCGTATCCCGGAGTCTGATGAACACGTTATCATATTCTTTATCATTAGATTCTTAACTTAAATTCATAAACATATCTATTACGTTTCATCTTTCTTGTGCATATCTAATGCATTCTTAAAGCTTAACCTATTAGAGGTTCTTTACTATAAACATATATCAATCTTGTGCTTAGCACATGATAAGTACCATCTTAAATCTCTTTAACCTATAGTAGGTTTCTAAACTTGAATACTATAACATTCATGGCTTGCTTGTACTTAATTGAGTGTTGAGAATTGCCTAGTAAGAGATAAACTCAATACTAGATCTTATACCTCTCTATGATACTTGTGGATTAAGGCATCCTTTCTCTCACTAATGTGCCTATCCTCAATCTATAATAATGATCTAAACATTCCCAAAGATAGGTCTTTAGATGCTTAATAGCAATGCTTAACCATTACATGTTGTTCCTTGAGCCCGAAGCAGTATTGGATAGCCGAAACGGTGCAAGTAAAATTGAAAAACAACATAATCCTGTCCCCTTCAAAATCGTGACACGATTGGGCAATCGTGACACGATTTGGCAATCGTATCACGATTTCATACCCAGAAATCGTGTTGGTTTCTGCCTGTAAAATCGTGACACGCTGGTAAAATCGTGACACGATTTTACCTGCAGTTGGACAGCATAGGGCTAGTTCAAAACATGTTTTCCACCATTTTTGGTCTATCCAATCATGCCCAAGCATCATACAACTTTAAAGGATCATTTCTAATGCTTATCAACAGAATACAACATGTAATAATCAAGGATTGCTAGCAAAATAGGATTAGGCTCAAATGTTCATAACTTTGATTATCATACAAATATTCATCAAAACATAACTTAGTGGGTTCTAAAACCCCTAGGGAACTCACCTTGATTGCTAGCTTCTTTGCCAAGCTCTCAACTTTAAAACCCTAGCTTGATCCACTTTCCTTTTCTCTTGATTCTTCCTCAAATCTCCTTGTTTCTTTCCCTTCTTCTAGCTTCCAATACAAGCTTGCTAGCATGATCTTTCTCACATGAATTCGGAATGAAGTTGATGAGTGTGTGAAGGAGAGATGGGGGCGTGTAAATGGGGGAGAAAGAAGGAGGAAATATGCTGATTTTGGAAGAGTGAAATGGAGATAAAGACAACAAGAAATATCTTGTTTCTTTCTTAAACAATCTCCTCTTTTCAAATATTCACAAAAATGCCATTCCACTTAATTACTAACTTGCCATGCTTGCTTCATCAGGTTTCAATACTGATAATCGATACTTATAAGCGGGATATTACACTTGCCATATAAATAAACCCATTAACTGACAATTTACCAAATTGTCCCTTGCTTAAAACAGTTCTGATACATCGTCTTAATATTAATAAATATTCGAGTCTTAGGTGGGATGTTACAATCTACCCCCCTTAAAGAAATTTCGTCCTCGAAATTTAGAATCCAATATCATATATGAATTAATCTCACATACTACTTCCTTCATTAGCCAAGACTCCAGTTCATCTTACTTATCGGAATCCCTTAGATTCCAACTCTATAAGTCGAATGTATTCGATAATCTTTTCGTTACCTGAAGCGCTTGATGTGCATTACACTTTTCTTGCGTAGTAGAATATGAGACTGTCTGAACCATCACATCCAACTTGCTGACCATATCCTTATTTATACACTTCTTGCAAACACAAACTAGAGCTATCCAATCCTAACACTTGTGTTGAATCTTATAATCTCGTCATAGTCCGCGTAATCTTACTTTGACGACATTGGACTTTCTTATTATCTTCGACGATTCCATTGAATTCTTGTATTCGATCTTTGCCTTATACAACGACATCCTACATATATGGTTTTACCATAAATATACCATCCTTTAATGAGGATAAAACTACCGCACTACCTCCATTATACAAATACAAGGAGGAGGCATCCTGGTGTGTTACTTTCCATAATCTTAATCATTGCTTCCACTACGGAATTCCTCAAGGGCTCGCGAAAACTTACTGATTACCCGCACCCTGCTTCGATTGATCTATGACATTACTTATCTTAATAACTTAGGAATCATTCTTCATACTAGGAGTTTGCCAATCTCCCATCGTTCTTGTCGCAAGTCACAACTTATTCTCGTTTTCTTGTCGTAGCATAAATGTTTTCTACACCGATAATCCCAAACTCATAGGAGTTTAGTCCTAGTGATGAGTGGCTTAAGTCGTCTCACATATCATTATATAATATATTCCATAACATACAACTTACATACATAAGCGAGCACGTGCACACTTTACATTACCTCATCTTTGTCCGACTAACGGGACATCATTCTTAATCTTAACATATTTGAGACACTACCACATCAATTGGTAATCTTTTCTTACTCTTAACTCATTTCATAACATCCGGGATTTGCCTTTCAACTGGCTTGCCAGGTTTGCCCCGCCAATGTTACTCATGTTTATTCTTAAGTATACAACAACCTATAATGTAAATTTACGGTTACAATTCACCGGTATCACAAACTTATTTCTCGTTCTGACGTCGAATTCAAGATCCTTATTTTCAACGGAAAACTTTACTCGATTGCTACCCAAAAGCACATTCAATCTTTAATCCTTTAGTCATAACCTGAAATTACGCAGCCCTTTACCGTGGACTACGAATAACTTTTAATCGACGTAAAAGTTCTCCTTCCTTTACTGGTGAACATTAAGTTCAAGACTTCCGAAATCTTCGGCTCATATAGGTTAACATGACATGGTTACAACATGAAATTAAACTCACTCGTCACTGCATTGTCGTATCTGGTCAAGGCCTCCATTCAAATATTTCATTCCTCATGGATTTCGAGGTTTAAGGTATTCATCAACCTAACTTTCATAACTTTCCATTAGAATTCATGATATGTTCAAATCGCTTATACTCACTACTATCCCGTATAATAGGAGTTAAGCACTTAACATCTTTTCATACTCTAAGCCTCAGCTTAGCGTTGTTCATTATATTATTCTTGGGTTACCACTCCGCTGCGCCACTCTGATTTTTAACATTCGAGTTAGCATCGGAAGAAGACTTCACTATTGTCACATAAAATTCCGTCGCTCAATCATTTTACTCTATCACTTTGTAATCACTGTAACAAATTTGTCTGACGTTACCATTTCTCTTGGTCGGCTCTTCATGTAGAATCATTAAACATTGCAGAAACCCGACCAGAAGTATGCCCGAGGCAGCTTAAATTCATGTACATCCATTTGTGGCATCTTCTAAAAACACTTATAGCTTCTGACGGTTCATACCTTTCATTTGAGTCTTGTTACTATTCGCTCTTTCTTAATCCGTAATGATTTCATACTCATAATCTTCCCGGGACAACTTTGGTCTCCTTAGCTCTATCATGTCCCTTAAGTTACCCTTGAGTTTCTACAGAACAATCCGTCCTGAAAAGTTCCAAATTCTTACCAGTTCTCTAGAACGCCCAACATAGGTTGCGTTTCTTCGAGTGCCCGATTAATCGATCTTAAACTTTTGCACATTATTCTGATCTATTGGATTCCTCCAGTAACTCGTTATTGTATTCACAATTCAAATCTATACCTTATTACTGCCCTCGGAAACTTATCAATACGAGGTGACCTCTTTCCGTTCTATAACATTTGTGGGAGAAAACTCTTCAATGGGGTGCATACAACTCCTTAGCATTTACCTCAATCCTAAAATTTCATGTTCATGACGATCCGCCGTATATTAAAATCTCAACATAATTTCTCGGCTGAATTCCCGATCATCCTTTTACACTGGTCTACTATAACCTTGTGTTATCTTGAACTTACCTTCTTTAACCAATCAGGGAAATTCAGTACTGTTCGTCTAATCAAGAGTGTTCAACTTAATTCGTCCATCAACATACTAAATTCCAACAACTTATTATTTATGATACAACCTTCATTAAGTAAAATTCTAGTCTAGCTTCTCTTACTCCTAATCTTCTTACCATTAGGATACATCCAGAAATTTAATCCACGCTTTGACATGCAACGAGTCTTATTGTTACCACTTATTCATCCATCTTAGTTCTTAGGCTGCATATCATCTCCTTTTCTTATTTCACAAATCTGGTTCAGTAGACATGGCTGATCTGATGGGGTTAAACTTATTTGCGATATATACTCAATGACCATACTTAAGTGGTTAGTTTCATCTATCCAAATAACTCACTTAATCCATAATTAATTCTCTTAACTGTCCGGACATTAATATCTCATCCAATTCAAGTTCGATCCTTCAACTCTGTACTCAGAATCGTTACTTAGTTCACACTTCACTTCAACTTCTTAGACTGCGGTTTCCGTCAAGGTTCCACGTCATTCCTTAGAGTATTCCATGATTCCTTAATCCTTATGTCTTCCGCAGACGAGGCATCGTCCAACGATGCGTCCAACTGGGTTGAGGCGCTTCACCTCACTGTTAAATATCCTTTATGTCTCTAAGACCTTGCCACTAACAGGCTTCGTCACTTTACAGTTTGATAGCCACCATTTGGCATAAATACTTCTTCGCCAATTTCGTCTTAAAATCTGACACCTTAATCTTCGTCTTTCATACACTTCATTCCTCCTTGGTCACATTCAGCTCTCAGACATTTATCCTAACTGTCATATACTAGATTGAGTTGATCAGGCTCAACTAGATGTGACCTTTAGAACAATATCCGGAACCCAATGGTCCCCCTACTTTTATTGAAACTTTAATGACCCAAGGCACGGTCTGAATCGAACTGCTCTGATACCAATTGTAACACCCATACTAAATT
Organism: Medicago ruthenica; assembly: GCA_018208015.1. Lineage (NCBI taxonomy): Eukaryota > Viridiplantae > Streptophyta > Magnoliopsida > Fabales > Fabaceae > Medicago > Medicago ruthenica. Next base: position 159,389 of record WNNG01000619.1, on the reverse strand, counting down.
ATCTAGAATATTTAGCATGCGTATTAATCTGATATCGGATACATTAAAATTTACAATAATTAATAAATATACAAACCACTAAATGAGTACAATTTGCTCGTTTACATAAATATCCAAATGTCATATAATACACGTTTATATGCATATATAAAATCTGTCAACCTCCTGAGCTTGCCTTGACGAGCAACTGCACTCCATCCAGCGTCTTCCTGAAGATCTTCATGAACATCTCTTGCTAACCTATGAACCTGCACCAGAAGGATTGGGGTGAGACATACGTCTCAGTGAGCTCCAGCCCAACCTACTGTTGGCAACCACGGGGGAAACCTAGGGTCGCCGTGCCTACTCTTAGCGATCTTGGGGATACCTACGATCGCTGTCATTCTTTAACATCTATCGCGATCAAGGGGAAACCTAGGATCGCGTCATGTCTTTATCTTTCTCATGCTTGTCATTTACATAATCTTATGCATTTCATACTCTATTCTTATCTTAGTCTTATACGTAGTGATCTTGGGGACATCCTATGATCACATCTCGTTCACTAGGAACTAATCATCATATCTCATATTACATATAAAATATACATATTCATTTCATATTCGTATTCATCTTTCGTATAACATTAAGTTAGAAGTTAGGGTTGAACAAACAATCATTATCTTGGTTCGTTTTACGGAGTGCATCCGGGTGGAGTAACCCCGAAGTACATCTCCCATCATACCGGTGAAATTCCTATCATATCAGGCTAACACCGGACTCCTCTTATCTTTGTGTAGGCAACCCTCTCGGTGAAGCCCCATCCGGCATAATCCGGAGCCTGCTGGACACATCTTACATGTAGACAACCCTCTCGGAGAAGTCCCATCCGGCGAAACCCGGAGCCTGCTGGACATGCTTAATCTTTTACATACGTGTGGACAATCCTCTCGGAAGAGTCCCATCCGGCGAAACCCGGAGTCTGATGAACACGTTTAACATCGTCTCATAAATTACGTGTGGATAGCCCTTTCGGAGAAATCCCATCCGGCGTATCCCGGAGTCTGATGAACACGTTATCATATTCTTTATCATTAGATTCTTAACTTAAATTCATAAACATATCTATTACGTTTCATCTTTCTTGTGCATATCTAATGCATTCTTAAAGCTTAACCTATTAGAGGTTCTTTACTATAAACATATATCAATCTTGTGCTTAGCACATGATAAGTACCATCTTAAATCTCTTTAACCTATAGTAGGTTTCTAAACTTGAATACTATAACATTCATGGCTTGCTTGTACTTAATTGGGTGTTGAGAATTGCCTAGTAAAAGATAAACTCAATACTAGATCTTATACCTCTCTATGATACTTGTGGATTAAGGCATCCTTTCTCTCACTAATGTGCCTATCCTCAATCTATAATAATGATCTAAACATTCCCAAAGATAGGTCTTTAGATGCTTAATAGCAATGCTTAACCATTACATGTTGTTCCTTGAGCCCAAAGCAGTATTGGATAGCCGAAACGGTGCAAGTAAAATTGAAAAACAACATAATCCTGTCCCCTTCAAAATCGTGACACGATTGGGCAATCGTGACACGATTTGGCAATCGTATCACGATTTCATACCCAGAAATCGTGTTGGTTTCTGCCTGTAAAATCGTGACACGCTGGTAAAATCGTGACACGATTTTACCTGCAGTTGGACATCATAGGGCTAGTTCAAAACATGTTTTCCACCATTTTTGGTCTATCCAATCATGCCCAAGCATCATACAACTTTAAAGGATCATTTCTAATGCTTATCAACAAAATACAACATGTAATAATCAAGGATTGCTAGCAAAATAGGATTAGGCTCAAATGTTCATAACTTTGATTATCATACAAATATTCATCAAAACATAACTTAGTGGGTTCTAAAACCCCTAGGGAACTCACCTTGATTGCTAGCTTCTTTGCCAAGCTCTCAACTTTAAAACCCTAGCTTGATCCACTTTCCTTTTCTCTTGATTCTTCCTCAAATCTCCTTGTTTCTTTCCCTTCTTCTAGCTTCCAATACAAGCTTGCTAGCATGATCTTTCTCACATGAATTCGGAATGAAGTTGATGAGTGTGTGAAGGAGAGATGGGGGAGTGTAAATGGGGGAGAAAGAAGGAGGAAATATGCTGATTTTGGAAGAGTGAAATGGAGATAAAGACAACAAGAAATATCTTGTTTCTTTCTTAAACAATCTCCTCTTTTCAAATATTCACAAAAATGCCATTCCACTTAATTACTAACTTGCCATGCTTGCTTCATCAGGTTTCAATACTGATAATCGATACTTATAAGCGGGATATTACACTTGCCATATAAATAAACCCATTAACTGACAATTTACCAAATTGTCCCTTGCTTAAAACAGTTCTGATACATCGTCTTAATATTAATAAATATTCGAGTCTTAGGCGGGATGTTACAATCTACCCCCCTTAAAGAAATTTCGTCCTCGAAATTTAGAATCCAATATCATATATGAATTAATCTCACATACTACTTCCTTCATTAGCCAAGACTCCAGTTCATCTTACTTATCGGAATCCCTTAGATTCCAACTCTATAAGTCGAATGTATTCGATAATCTTTTCGTTACCTGAAGCGCTTGATGTGCATTACACTTTTCTTGCGTAGTAGAATATGAGACTGTCTGAACCATCACATCCAACTTGCTGACCATATCCTTATTTATACACTTCTTGCAAACACAAACTAGAGCTATCCAATCCTAACACTTGTGTTGAATCTTATAATCTCGTCATAGTCCGCGTAATCTTACTTTGACGACATTGGACTTTCTTATTATCTTCGACGATTCCATTGAATTCTTGTATTCGATCTTTGCCTTATACAACGACATCCTACATATATGGTTTTACCATAAATATACCATCCTTTAATGAGGATAAAACTACCGCACTACCTCCATTATACAAATACAAGGAGGAGGCATCCTGGTGTGTTACTTTCCATAATCTTAATCATTGCTTCCACTACGGAATTCCTCAAGGGCTCACGAAAACTTACTGATTACCCGCGCCCTGCTTCGATTGATCTATGACATTACTTATCTTAATAACTTAGGAATCATTCTTCATACTAGGAGTTTGCCAATCTCCCATCGTTCTTGTCACAAGTCACAACTTATTCTCGTTTTCTTGTCGTAGCATAAATGTTTTCTACACCGATAATCCCAAACTCATAGGAGTTTAGTCCTAGTGATGAGTGGCTTAAGTCGTCTCACATATCATTATATAATATATTCCATAACATACAACTTACATACATAAGCGAGCACGTGCACACTTTACATTACCTCATCTTTGTCCGACTAACGGGACATCATTCTTAATCTTAACATATTGAGACACTACCACATCAATTGGTAATCTTTTCTTACTCTTAACTCATTTTATAACATCCGGGATTTGCCTTTCAACTGGCTTGCCAGGTTTGCCCCGCCAATGTTACTCATGTTTATTCTTAAGTATACAACAACCTATAATGTAAATTTACGGTTACAATTCACCGGTATCACAAACTTATTTCTCGTTCTGACGTCGAATTCAAGATCCTTATTTTCAACGGAAAACTTTACTCGATTGCTACCCAAAAGCACATTCAATCTTTAATCCTTTAGTCATAACCTGAAATTACGCAGCCCTTTACCGTGGACTACGAATAACTTTTAATCGACGTAAAAGTTCTCCTTCCTTTACTGGTGAACATTAAGTTCAAGACTTCCGAAATCTTCGGCTCATATAGGTTAACATGACATGGTTACAACATGAAATTAAACTCACTCGTCACTGCATTGTCGTATCTGGTCAAGGCCTCCATTCAAATATTTCATTCCTCATGGATTTCGAGGTTTAAGGTATTCATCAACCTAACTTTCATAACTTTCCATTAGAATTCATGATATGTTCAAATCGCTTATACTCACTACTATCCCGTATAATAGGAGTTAAGCACTTAACATCTTTTCATACTCTAAGCCTCAGCTTAGCGTTGTTCATTATATCATTCTTGGGTTACCACTCCGCTGCGCCACTCTGATTTTTAACATTCGAGTTAGCATCGGAAGAAGACTTCACTATTGTCACATAAAATTCCGTCGCTCAATCATTTTACTCTATCACTTTGTAATCACTGTAACAAATTTGTCTGACGTTACCATTTCTCTTGGTCGGCTCTTCATGTAGAATCATTAAACATTGCAGAAACCCGACCAGAAGTATGCCCGAGGCAGCTTAAATTCATGTACATCCATTTGTGGCATCTTCTAAAAACACTTATAGCTTCTGACGGTTCATACCTTTCATTTGAGTCTTGTTACTATTCGCTCTTTCTTAATCTGTAATGATTTCATACTCATAATCTTCCCGGGACAACTTTGGTCTCCTTAGCTCTATCATGTCCCTTAAGTTACCCTTGAGTTTCTACAGAACAATCCGTCCTGAAAAGTTCCAAATTCTTACCAGTTCTCTAGAACGCCCAACATAGGTTGCGTTTCTTCGAGTGCCCGATTAATCGATCTTAAACTTTTGCACATTATCCTGATCTATTGGATTCCTCCAGTAACTCGTTATTGATTCACAATTCAAATCTATACCTTATTACTGCCCTCGGAAACTTATCAATACGAGGTGACCTCTTTCCGTTCTATAACATTTGTGGGAGAAAACTCTTCAATGGGGTGCATACAACTCCTTAGCATTTACCTCAATCCTAAAATTTCATGTTCATGACGATCCGCCGTATATTAAAATCTCAACATAATTTCTCGGCTGAATTCCCGATCATCCTTTTACACTGGTCTACTATAACCTTGTGTTATCTTGAACTTACCTTCTTTAACCAATCAGGGAAATTCAGTACTGTTCGTCTAATCAAGAGTGTTCAACTTAATTCGTCCATCAGCATACTAAATTCCAACAACTTATTATTTATGATACAACCTTCATTAAGTAAAATTCCAGTCTAGCTTCTCTTACTCCTAATCTTCTTACCATTAGGATACATCCAGAAATTTAATCCACGCTTTGACATGCAACGAGTCTTATTGTTACCACTTATTCATCCATCTTAGTTCTTAGGCTGCATATCATCTCCTTTTCTTATTTCACAAATCTGGTTCAGTAGACATGGCTGATCTGATGGGGTTAAACTTATTTGCGATATATACTCAATGACCATACTTAAGTGGTTAGTTTCATCTATCCAAATAACTCACTTAATCCATAATTAATTCTCTTAACTGTCCGGACATTAATATCTCATCCAATTCAAGTTCGATCCTTCAACTCTGTACTCAGAATCGTTACTTAGTTCACACTTCACTTCAACTTCTTAGACTGCGGTTTCCGTCAAGGTTCCACGTCATTCCTTAGAGTATTCCATGATTCCTTAATCCTTATGTCTTCCGCAGACGAGGCATCGTCCAACGATGCGTCCAACTGGGTTGAGGCGCTTCACCTCACTGTTAAATATCCTTTATGTCTCTAAGACCTTGCCACTAACAGGCTTCGTCACTTTACAGTTTGATGGCCACCATTTGGCATAAATACTTCTTCGCCAATTTCGTCTTAAAATCCGACACCTTAATCTTCGTCTTTCATACACTTCATTCCTCCTTGGTCACATTCAGCTCTCAGACATTTATCCTAACTGTCATATACTAGATTGAGTTGATCAGGCTCAACTAGATGTGACCTTTAGAACAATATCCGGAACCCAATGGTCCCCCTACTTTTATTGAAACTTTAATGACCCAAGGCACGGTCTGAATCGAACTGCTCTGATACCAATTGTAACACCCATACTAAATTATCTAGAATATTTAGCATGCATATTAATCTGATATCGGATACATTAAAATTTACAATAATTAATAAATATACAAACCACTAAATGAGTACAATTTGCTCGTTTACATAAATATCCAAATGTCATATAATACACGTTTATATGCATATATAAAATCTGTCAACCTCCTGAGCTTGCCTTGACGAGCATCTACACTCCATCCAGCGTCTTCCTGAAGATCTTCATGAACATCTCTTGCTAACCTATGAACCTGCACCAGAAGGATTGGGGTGAGACATACGTCTCAGTGAGCTCCAGCCCAACCTACTGTTGGCAACCACAGGGGAAACCTAGGGTCGCCGTGCCTACTCTTAGCGATCTTGGGGATACCTACGATCGCTGTCATTCTTTAACATCTATCGCGATCAAGGGGAAACCTAGGATCGCGTCATGTCTTTATCTTTCTCATGCTTGTCATTTACATAATCTTATGCATTTCATACTCTATTCTTATCTTAGTCTTATACGTAGTGATCTTGGGGACATCCTATGATCACATCTCGTTCACTAGGAACTAATCATCATATCTCGTATTACATATAAAATATACATATTCATTTCATATTCGTATTCATCTTTCGTATAACATTAAGTTAGAAGTTAGGGTTGAACAAACAATCATTATCTTGGTTCGTTTTACGGAGTGCATCCGGGTGGAGTAACCCCGAAGTACATCTCCCATCATACCGGTGAAATTCCTATCATATCAGGCTAACACCGGACTCCTCTTATCTTTGTGTAGGCAACCCTCTCGGTGAAGCCCCATCCGGCATAATCCGGAGCCTGCTGGACACATCTTACATGTAGACAACCCTCTCGGAGAAGTCCCATCCGGCGAAACCCAGAGCCTGCTGGACATGCTTAATCTTTTACATACGTGTGGACAATCCTCTCGGAAGAGTCCCATCCGGCGAAACCCGGAGTCTGATGAACACGTTTAACATCGTCTCATAAATTACGTGTGGATAGCCCTTTCGGAGAAATCCCATCCGGCGTATCCCGGAGTCTGATGAACACGTTATCATATTCTTTATCATTGGATTCTTAACTTAAATTCATAAACATATCTATTACGTTTCATCTTTCTTGTGCATATCTAATGCATTCTTAAAGCTTAACCTATTAGAGGTTCTTTACTATAAACATATATCAATCTTGTGCTTAGCACATGATAAGTACCATCTTAAATCTCTTTAACCTATAGTAGGTTTCTAAACTTGAATACTATAACATTCATGGCTTGCTTGTACTTAATTGAGTGTTGAGAATTGCCTAGTAAGAGATAAACTCAATACTAGATCTTATACCTCTCTATGATACTTGTGGATTAAGGCATCCTTTCTCTCACTAATGTGCCTATCCTCAATCTATAATAATGATCTAAACATTCCCAAAGATAGGTCTTTAGATGCTTAATAGCAATGCTTAACCATTACATGTTGTTCCTTGAGCCCAAAGCAGTATTGGATAGCCGAAACGGTGCAAGTAAAATTGAAAAACAACATAATCCTGTCCCCTTCAAAATCGTGACACGATTGGGCAATCGTGACACGATTTGGCAATCGTATCACGATTTCATACCCAGAAATCGTGTTGGTTTCTGCCTGTAAAATCGTGACACGCTGGTAAAATCATGACACGATTTTACCTGCAGTTGGACATCATAGGGCTAGTTCAAAACATGTTTTCCACCATTTTTGGTCTATCCAATCATGACCAAGCATCATACAACTTTAAAGGATCATTTCTAATGCTTATCAACAAAATACAACATGTAATAATCAAGGATTGCTAGCAAAATAGGATTAGGCTCAAATGTTCATAACTTTGATTATCATACAAATATTCATCAAAACATAACTTAGTGGGTTCTAAAACCCCTAGGGAACTCACCTTGATTGCTAGCTTCTTTGCCAAGCTCTCAACTTTAAAACCCTAGCTTGATCCACTTTCCTTTTCTCTTGATTCTTCCTCAAATCTCCTTGTTTCTTTCCCTTCTTCTAGCTTCCAATACAAGCTTGCTAGCATGATCTTTCTCACATGAATTCGGAATGAAGTTGATGAGTGTGTGAAGGAGAGATGGGGGAGTGTAAATGGGGGAGAAAGAAGGAGGAAATATGCTGATTTTGGAAGAGTGAAATGGAGATAAAGACAACAAGAAATATCTTGTTTCTTTCTTAAACAATCTCCTCTTTTCAAATATTCACAAAAATGCCATTCCACTTAATTACTAACTTGCCATGCTTGCTTCATCAGGTTTCAATACTGATAATCGATACTTATAAGCGGGATATTACACTTGCCATATAAATAAACCCATTAACTGACAATTTACCAAATTGTCCCTTGCTTAAAACAGTTCTGATACATCGTCTTAATATTAATAAATATTCGAGTCTTAGGTGGGATGTTACAGTATCTGAATGGCGGGATCTGTCGGCCTACCCAACTGTATCTGAAGGCGATACATAGAATCGTGCATCATGGTCATGTATCTATGACTGGAAGCATTCTGCTCCTAGGTGAAAGTGCAGGTGTGATGACCCTGTGATGCCGGTGGGGGTCTGGGCCGTGGCTACTGTGCCCTCGCCGCTCTCCTCCCCGTACAGTGTCTCGCGATGTACTCGTCCGTGATCGGATTCTTTATGGTCTCGGAAACATGAGGAGGGATCGCTACTCGTGCCTCCCGGCAGAGTCCCATAATCAGACCCGGGAAAGCGAGCGGGCACATCTTCTTGGCCGGTGGCTTGATGCCACTCTCGACCACTATCTTAAGCTCTTGACAAATTACCCTGGCCACATCTACTGGTTTGTGGGTGAGGATATAGTAGATTAGGGGGGTGACGTCCAAGGTGGTGGAGGAGGTATGGCTCTTTGGTTTTATATTGTGAACAATGAGGTGGAAGATGACTTGAGCATAGGTAGTGAGGTTGTTTTTGAGGGCTTTGGTAGGCTGGCCCACCGCATTGAGCTCATAGCCCCTCCCGGATTGGAAGATGGTCTGGGCGTAGAGGTCGTGGTTCCAATTACCACGGTTTTGGTGCTTATGGAAAGCACAAAGTTCATCATTCTCAAGTTGGAAGGGGTTGCGGAGATAAGTGTTGATGGCGTCGCGATCGAATCTAATGACCTGACCACGCACCATGGTTTGATAGGTGAACTCTCCCTCCGGATCCACGGGAATGGCGTTTGCATAAAATTCCCGGATAATGTCATAATTAAGGTTTAGCGGAGGGTTCACCAAAACACCCCAACGGCGGTGATCAATCAGCCGGGCTAGCTCTTGGTAGGTGCCCCGCTCGCTTATGATGAACTGCCTCTCAGCCCAGAACGTCCTGCTGAGAAGCTCCTCGTATCTCTCCTGATTTCGGAGGCTGAGGAAGCGAGAGGCGTCGTACGCCCCCTGGGGTCTCGATCCTGATGCTTCACCCCTTAATCGTTTTCCGGTTGGTCTTGGTGCCATCTACAAGAAAAAAGGCAAAGTCAGTAAACAACATACATAATTAAAAGCAATGTGGGGTGAAACCAATGGAATTGAAAGGGAAACATGAAAAAACAAAGGTTCTGTCCTGCTGAGGTCGCACTGCGAACGCATGATCGCAGTGCGAAGCTACGCGTAAAAATCTGGGTTGCCCAGAAAAAGGGGTCGCAGTGCGAAGTTCATCTTTGCTCTGCGACCCTGACAGAAAAAATCAAAAATCCTTAGAAAGCTACCCTAAACTCTTAAGCTAAGCTTCATACAATGCATGTTAGATAAATGATTAAGAATAAATGCATGGGTATGGACACAACTAACATAGCAACTAGTTTTGATCCAATTTCTACAAAAATGGGTAAAGTGAATTCGTGTAAAATCACTTAAAGATGAAAAGGAAATGGGCCTATTTTAACTACCCATAATGTACATTCACTAAATTACAACTTATCCTAGCAAGGCCAGAAGGGAAAGAAGCTAATCATAACCATAAACCCTAATAATGGAAGTTCAAAAATTAAAACACCTAAAACCCAAAACACGAATCAGAAGTAAAAGAAAGGACAAAGAGGAAGAAATCATACCTTGCTGCTTGCAGGAAAGGGAGATTAAAACTTGAAATTAAGAAAGAAAGATTTATGGAGAAGAAGTGAAATGGGTATGTTTTTTTTTTGAGTTTTTGTGAAAGGAAAATGAAAAGTTTTAAGTGTTAGGAGTTTAATAAAATAAAAAGAAAGAAAATAACGGTTAGATAAGAGAGATAGTGGAAATGAGTGGTTGGGGGGAGTTAATGAGGGTTAGTAAATTTTGAAAACTGAGCTGACAAAATTCGCATGCTTCGCACTGCGAAGTAAGTTTGCTCTGCGAACCTCAGAGTTAATTTCGCAGTGCGAAGATACCTTTGCTCTGCGAAGTCAATCAGATTCTGAATTTTCAAAATTACTACCCTTCAACAAATTGGTCCTTCACATCCCCAACCATGTTTATTAAAAAGCAGTAATAAACAAAATTTATTGGTTGCCCCTGATAAAATGAAACAAAATGCAATAATCATGAATGAATGTGAATGGGTGATATGCAAAAGTACGGTATACAGAGGTTCCAAACTTCCCCCATCCTCACATGTAGGCTCTAAAGGTGAGATTTCCTAAGAAGAGGTCCCTAGAGTCATAGATCTCACACGGAATGTAAGGTCGTCGACGGACATACGTCACGTGACTTCAATTCATTGCACATGAAAATCTCCTCTAAGCGGGGTTTGGCATCCTACCTCACGGACATACGTCAACGCGGGCTTCCGCTCACAACCACCATTCTAACTTAGTTTTCTCTCGAGCTCGGGTAGAGAGCCTCACACGTCCGGCATTAACTCGAACAATGTGGAGTAACATCGCTCAAGTAACCCCACAATTGATATATAAATATGAAGCAAAATGATATATGTAAATGTAGAGCAAAAGAATAAAAATAAATAATGATAAGAAGATATAAACACGTAAGCAAAATGAAACAAATTAGCCTAAAAGCCGACTGAGATAGGCTTGACTCGTCATGCAAAAACAAAGTGTTTTATGCAAACGTCCCCAGTGAAGTCGCCATTTTTGTCGCGTCGAATTTCGGATATCAAGCTATTGAGAAGCGTTGACTCACTAATTTTAAATTACGACTGAACTTTTAATTTTCCGGGGAGAAAAGGAAAAAAGTTTGAAATTACCCTTTGAAAAAGATTTTAGGTTCGAAAGTCGATTATGCGAGGGGAAGGTATTAGCACCCCTCACATCCGTTGTACTCAACGGGAACCTCTTAGTCGGCTTAGGCTTAAAATGTTTTGAAATTTTACTTGCGTGTTTAAACATATAAAAGAAAATATGAAAATATGGTATAAAGGGGAAAAAGAGATAAAAACAAACGAAGGGGAAAAAAGAAAGTTTTTATTAATGGGCTTGACAAGATGTCGATCTTGCTCCTACATATCTCTCGGTAGTCAGAGAATTCAAAGCGTACGTAGTTCTTTGGGTAGAAAAAGTTTGTATGTTGGTTCGTTTTAATTAAAAAAAGATTTGATCGCGTCCGAGCGAAAAAGTTTGAAAAGAAAGGAATGAAGGTAAATGTCAACTGTTCGGGTTGTTGCCGAACTTGCCATTGACGACAATGCATAAAGGTAAATGATTTGATAAAAAGGATTTGCACTCGAACGTGAACAAAGGTTTTAAAACGCACGAACGCGTAAAAGGTTTAAATGTCAAAAAGACGGACGCACATTAAGGCGATAAACTCGCACAAGGCGTAAATGTTTTAAAATAAAAAGACAGACGCACAGAGGCGTAAAAAAGTTTAAAGATAAAGACAAACGCACAGAGGCGATAAACTCGCGCAAGGCGTAAATGGTCTAAAATAAACGCGCAAAGGCGCGAAAGGTTCGGATTGACCACGAGGGCCAAGAAAAGGTTAAAAATGGCCACAAGGGGGCCAAGGGAAAGTTGAGCGTGCTAGACGCGTCAAAGGTGGAATGACGATTGCCCGAGCGACGAGACATACGTCACGCATTCGTGCAACCGAGGTTTGGGGAGACATACGTCAAGCCATTCCCATTTCATTCAAGTTTGGTTTTGTTGGAACTCTAAGGAATCTCAAAGGGAAACAAAACACTTTAAAAGGAAAGTTGAAAAAAAAAGAAATCACGAACAAATTTGTTGTTCGAGTTTATTAAAATCATGAACACTACTTGTTGCTTAAGCTATTGAAACTCAAGAACAAGCGTAGTTCAAGTTTAAACGATGAACAAAATCATAAAACATGCACAAGTTTGGAAAGCGCACAAGTTCGGCTTGATTCGAATTTGATTTAAAAATAATGAGCAAGCTCGGCTCAAGTTCGTGTTTTGATTGAAAATCATGAACAACATGGTTATTCAAGTTTGGTTTTGTAAATAAACAAACTTAGCTTATTGCTCAAGATTGATTTTGAAAATTAAGGACATAACTTGTTTCACAAGTTACTCAAAATTTATCGCACGAACTTGTGAAATTTCCAAAGTTGTGCATGATTATGAATAGGGTTTGAACAAGAATGATTTTAACCCTCTTTAGGTTCTGAATCAAGGGCTGGAACCCCAAAAATTTGGCATTTGGATGCCTGATTCATGTTCTGAATTTCACATACTTCGCAGAGCAACCAGAACTTGGCTCTGCGAAGTCAGGTTCTGATGTGTTCGCAGTGCGAACAATACTTTGCTCTGCGAAGTATACGAAATTTTGAACTCAGAAGCTGTTTCTGAACAGAAGTTCAGAAACTGCTTCTAAGCAAGCTTCAGAACCTAAAGGGGGTTAAAAAGCTTTACAAAAATTGGGAAAAAGGAGTGTAAAAACTCAGTTTTAAGGCTTGGCCCCTTTGAGATCCCTTTTGAGTTTCAAAAGGGGTTTTTGTGCACAAAATGAATTTGAACAAAGCAAGGGATGCAAACAGCAATCAAAATTAAAGATAAGGGTTGTAGAAGACTTACAGAACTCCTGGCAATGCTTGTGCAAGAGGCTGGAAGTGGCTTGCTTGATGGGTTAGAGGTTATGGACAATGAACTCTAACTTGCTTTTGGTACACTTTCAATGCTGCAATGTTAGGTTTTTGGTGTGAATTTCGTGTGTATTGTGGTTGTTTTTCTGCTGTTTCAGTGTGTAATGTTTCAATTGTTGTCTCGGTCTATTTTCCTTGTACCTTGCCATTCCTTTTATAGGCAAAAATGCAATCCAATGCAATGATGGCAAATCTCTAGATCCTAGCTGGTTTGTGGGCTAAATCCAGGCTAAAATGGCTTTGCATTAAATGCTAAAGGATAGAAGTTACTTGCCTAGTGCCAAGGGTCAAGACCTTGACTGATTTCAGCCACAAAATCCAGTTGATTCTAGAAGGTAATGATGGAAAAAAACTGAAAAACAGGGCAGCTTGAAATTGTGTGATTCTTGGGCTCAATCCTTGCAATCATGGAAGGCCAAGCAATGAAAACGTGTACTGCCATGTACAGGGAGATTGGGGGAAGCAAAATGAGCATGTGGGCTGGTGTGTGGGAGGAGAAATCCAGCTCAAAACAGGGCAGCACAAACAACTTTTTGCAAGCAAAAACCACTTGAGTTTGACTGGTTTTTGTGAAGGAAGAAGGAAGGAAAGGGATCAAGTAGCTGGTTGGCAAGCTCAGGTTGGATGATATAGGTCAATTGGGGAGACAAGAGCTGACCAAGGGCAGCCAATTTGATTGAGTACATGTTAGGTTGGAAGAAAATCCTTCTTACCTTTTACCTTTAATGTCACACTTTGATTCTTGCTTTGCTGCATTATTTCAGTCACAAATATCAATAACAAAGATAATAATACTAATAATAACAATTACAAATGAAAACAAAAAGGATAAATCAAGAAATAAAATTCTGCAGAAAAAATCGCAGAGGTCGCAGTGCGAAGGTCACTTCGCACTGCGAACTCCCCTTTTCTTTGATTTTTTGTATTTAAAATAAAATAAAAGGTAAAAATGAATAAATAATAATAATAACAATAATAATAATAAGGATAATGGCAATAATAGTAATGAAAATGATAATGAAAATAAATAAAAATAGTAATGAGAATGAAAATGATGATAATAATAATAAAAATGATGAAAAACTTAATAATATTAATTAATAAAACCTTAATAATAGTAATAACGATATTATTAATGAAAATAGATAACAATAATATTAATAATAAGGATGATGATACTATTAATAGTAATGCTAATGGTGATAAATGCAAATAAAAAATTCTATGACAAGAATGAAATAATAATAAAAGATAAAACAAAAAAAAATATGAGTCAAAAAATGGGGTATGACAAAGCTATGCAAGATGAGTTGAATCAATTCAAAAGGAGTGAAGTTTGGGATCTGGTTCCAAGACCTGAAGGATTGAATGTGATTGGTACTAAATGGATTTACAAGAACAAAACAGATGAAAATGGTACTGTTGTCAGAAACAAGGCAAGGTTGGTTGCTCAGGGTTATTCTCAAGTAGAGGGAAATGATTTTGATGAGACCTTTGCACCTGTGGCCAGACTAGAGTCCATAAGACTACTGTTGGGTGTATCTTGCATTCTCAAGTTTAAATTATTCCAGATAGATGTGAAGAGTGCATTTCTGAATGGATATTTGCAAGAAGAGGTATATGTTGAACAGCCTAAGGGTTTTGTGGATCCTAAGTTTCCAGAACATGTGTACAAGTTAAAGAAAGCTTTATATGGACTCAAGCAAGCACCAAGAGCATGGTATGACAGGCTGACTCAATTTCTTGTGGCTCAAGGTTACAGAAAAGGAGGTTCTGATAAGACTTTGTTTGTGAAAGATGAAAATGGGAGTCTGATGATAGCTCAGATTTATGTGGATGATATAGTGTTATGAGAGATGTCTCAGAAGATGGTCAAACTGTTTGTTCAGCAAATGCAATCAGAGTTTGAAATGAGTTTGGTTGGAGAGCTGACTTACTTTCTTGGTTTACAAGTTAAGCAAATGGAAGATACCATCTTTATTTCTCAAAGTAAATATGCCAAGAACATAGTAAAGAAGTTTGGTATGGAATCTGCTGCTCACAAGAAGACACCAGCTGCTACTCATCTGAAGCTAACCAAAGATGAACATGGAATTTCAGTTGATCAAAGTCAGTACAGAAGCATGATAGGGAGCTTATTGTACTTAACTGCAAGCAGACCTGATATCACTTATGCTGTTGGAGTATGTGCAAGATACCAAGCTGATCCTAAGATGAGTCATCTGACACAAGTTAAAAGCATCCTGAAGTATGTGAATAGTGAAGTAGCAATAAACGTCACAAGAAAGGGGGGGTTTGAATTGTGACCCTTTTAAAATTATTCCTGAAATATTAAACAAGATTGTATACTCAAGAAAGTTCTTGGTAAGTGTTAGTATAAAAAGATTATGGGTTTTAAGCTTGTTTTTTAGCCTGACCAGAATGTTCTGGATTAAATATAAAATATTGAAGTTGCTTTTAGTGAGCACCAGAATGTTCTGGGAAATGATTAATTCATATAAGCAGAATGAGAAAAATGATATTTAAATGTAAAGCATGGACCAGAATGATCTGGAGAAGGTTTAATATATATAAGCAGAATGATAAAATAGTAATGACCAGAATGTTCTGGAGAATGATAAAACAATATTATAAGTTGATTTTAAATGAGAGTTTATTTTAGGCAGGTTGTTTTATCTTGGACCAGAATGTTCTGGAGGCAGTTAAAATAATATAAGTGATTTAATTTAGGACCAGAGAACTCTGGATTAATTTAATTAGGACCAGAATGTTCTGGAAAGATTAATAATATTATGATAGTGATAGTGTGTGATCTTTGTGTAACGAAAATAATAGAGAGAAAGGAAGAGAAAAAACACAGGAGATTTATCCTGGTTCACCAAACCCGGCTACTTCCAGTCCCCACACCTCGTGTGAGATTATCCACTATAGTATCCTGCTAACAGAAACTTCTGACTAGCACCATAGATTCTTGATCACACCAGATCAGTCCGTTACAAACACGTATTATCAACCTCGGCAGGCTTCTACAATTCTTTGCTTTCGCACAAGAAAGGTTGTTACACTTCTTTCCCAAACTATTGTTACGAATAGACTTGAGAATTACAATATACTTTGTATGAAAAGAGATGAATTTTGGATCGAATAAAATTCTCAATACATGTTTGAGATTTTACTAAAAAACTCTAAAGAGTATGATCCAAAAGAAAAAGAGAGAGCTTTGAGACTTGTTTGTGAAGAGTTTTTGTATGTAGTGATGATTTTTCACTTGAGAGAATGTTTGCTTTCAAAACTCTTGCATTTAACTTCCAAAGCCTCTTGTATTTATAGGTGAGGAGTGTCTTGGTGACCAAGGATGAAAATAGAGCTGTTAGACACGTTTTTTACAGCTGTCTACAGCTACATTTGATTTCATACTTTCTTCTTCAATTCAGCCAGATTGTTCTCAGATCGATCTGGTTGTTCAGCTTTCTTCTGTTGTTTCAACGTGTGAATTTTACAGCTGTAATGAGTTGTTTGCTTGCTGTTGTGAGTTGTTACTTGCTGTAATGAGTTGTAAAAACTTGCAAGTCACTCATGTTTATGTCACCATGATGATGCCATTCCATTTCACATGTGACTTAATACTTTTCATGAGATATTTAACTTTTGATGGGCTTTTTCTCCAAATGGATTGAAACTTTCAAGACCCAAAGATAACTTCCCATGTTTTAATGCCATGCATTCCTTTTTGCTTTCTTGCCTTTTGATGTAAATATTTCATTGTGTCCAGACGGTTCATGGAACAGTGACCAGAACGTTCTCGTAATGTTCTCATGAAACAATTCTCACAAAATAGATTAGTAGATAACAAGATGAAATAAATTTAATATGTTTGTAATCTTTAAAACATCAAATAAGGATTTTGTCTCAACAATCTCCCCCTTTTTGATGATGACAAACAATTATAATTTATTTTGATTTTGATTTTGAGTTTTAAAACTTTGTGGAAAACTCCCCCTCAATTTTAGCATTTGATTCTTATATGCTATTTTTGAGAATATCACAGGATTTTTGTTTTGTTTAGAGATTGATAAATTTATCAATTAACTCCCCCTCAATTCAAGATTCATATGTAAATTGAGATTTTAAACATAAACAATAATTAAGATAACATTCATAGATATCATTACAAGGTTTCAATCCTAGTATTTCAAACATTAAAAATGCGACAGGCATGATTTATCCAAATACTAGCAGCAGCATTGAACCTTTAGATGAAATGTTCAAAAGATAATAACATAGCAAAAAGACATAAAGTTGCAAAATGTTATACAACATAATTAAACACTTAGGCATCAGTAGTAGTAACATATTTATCCTTCCTTTGAACCTATGTTCTTTCCTGGTCCCCCTAAGTCGTATCCCCCTAAATCATCTCCCCCTTTGTCATCGCAAAAAGGGGCAGGAGCCGTAGTTGGAGGTAAGGTTGGGGAAGAAGCATCAGATGATGATGAAATTGTAGGAAGAGGCATGGTATACACAGGAATTGGAAAAGGATTAGGTTCAGGAGGAGGAACATCAAACTTAAGGCATAATACCTCACTCATCCATTTCCTCTGAAGCTGAAGCTCTAATGTATTGTAAGAGATATGATGCATGATTGCATTATTCCCTTCAAACAGCCTTGGCAGGTCTGTACGAGTCTTACTCACATCTCTTTCAACCCTTGACCTTTTTGAAGGTCGGTCATGGCTTTGAACAATTTTTTGTGCCATGGATGAAGCAAAACGAGAAGGATTAGATGGACAAGAAGCAAAATCCAGATTTGGATTAGTTTGTAGAGTTGTGAAAGATTCCATTTGAATGGAAGACTCAAAATGTGGTTGGGAGACAAACAAGTCATTCACAAAATCTGATTGAAATAGAGCAGAGTAATTAGTTCTAGGTGGAGAAATGAAGAGATTTGAAGGTTTTGTTACCCTTGAAGTTGTGGTTGGTTTAGAAGTGAAGCTTTGTAGCACATGAGATGCTTGGACAGTTGAGAGAGTTGGATTTTTTCCAAAATTTTCAAGCAAAGCTTGATCTTCTTCGAGTACAGGAGAACGTTCTGGAGAACGTTCTGGTGGCTGAATTTCTGCAGCAGAGGCAGTCTGAGTAGATGGTTTCAGAGGAACAGAAGAGCAGTCATCCCTTTTTCTCTTCTGAGTTGGTGGTTTTGGTTCAGTAACAGTTGGCTCAACTTTCATGTGGCTCACATTTTTTGGAGTAAACTTTGAAAACTCAAAGATTGATTTTTCTCCATCAAGTGGGACTTTGAATTTGTGAAAGACTTTTGTTAAGGCCATGCCGTATGGAAGGTTAAATTTTTTGTTGATTGACAAGGTGGTGGAAATCATGTTTTGGATGATAATGTATGGGAGGTTCAATCTTTTTTTCATGAACAAGTGATAAATGAGGAGTAAGTCATTATCATTGACTTGTTGAAAATTTCCATTTCTAGGTAAGAGACTGTGTTGACACATTGCATTTAGCATTTTGGGTGTTGGTTTGAGATTGGCAGCACACAAAACATGGTTATTGGGTAAAAACAGAGTTTGACGAACAGAGTCAAGATCAATCTCTAAATCATTGTACCATGATTCACCATATACAGAGGGACCATCCAGAGGGAGATTGAAAAGATCAGATATTACCTTAGGAGTAAGATGTATTTCAACATCTTTGATTTTGGATACGATCAGACTTTTTTCTGGGAACACTTCAGCTTGGAAGTAGAAAGCTTGGATGACTTCTGGATAATGTCTTTCCCTTATTTCCAAAAATTTTGTCCATCCAAGAGCATCAGAGAATTCTTTCAAAGCTATCTTTTCCTTCTCTAGTTTAGGAAAATCAAAGAACCTGCCAATTCCTATTGGTCTAGTAGACCATTTTTCTTTAAATTCCTCTTTAAGTTTTTTATCAAAAAGAGGAATCTTCTTCTGTTTAGAGACAGATAGTTTTTCAGAAGATGGTTGAGGGATTTTTGAGGGTGTATCTTTGATAGGAGAATGTTCTGGTTGTGCAGAAGCTTTCCCTTTTCCCTTTTCTTTTCTGGTAAGAGGTGGTTTTGATACAACCTTTTTTGGAGTAGGTTTTTTCTGAGTAGTTTTGATTTGAGACACAGGTTGAGTTTGTTCAGATGGAGGAGTTTTGGGTTCATCCTCAGAATCTAAAATTTGATAGACAGTGTTATCAACACTTTTAGTTTTTCTTGTGCCAATTCCTGAAATTACTCTTTGAGAGCGACGAGGTCGAATATTTGGTGTGGATTTTGTCTTTTTAGGTTTTGATTTTTCTGAATGGAAGAGATTTCGTTTTGGAAATGAAGGGGTTGATTTAGGTTTTGAAAGAGGGGAAACAGTTTGTTTTTCAGAAGAGTGAGAGACAGGAGTTGAAACGGTTTGTTTTCCAGAGAAAATAACCATAGCCAGAGGATGATAGGAGGATGGATCATCTTCTGATTCAACCTGAGTTTCTTCAAAATTAGAATCCTTGGTTGGTGGTTCAGAGCCTTTGGACGGTGATTCTGGTGGTGTTTGGAACGGCATGGATTCCTCAGTGTTTGGTGACAGGGTGAATGAGGATGGAGGTGAAGGAGTTGGAGAGTTGTGTTCAGTTGGTGGTGGTGACGGCGGAGAAGGGAATCGTGGTGGAGAGGGTGGTCGTTTGGAACCGGCGCCTTTTGTGCGTGCCATTCGATACAGACGGTGGTGGGATGAAGGAGTGGGAAGATGAAGAGTTTGAGAATGTTGAGAGACTTTGACGAGAGGGGTGTTTTATGGAGAAGTGAAAAACCGGTTTTGGAGGAAGAAAGAGAAAGGTAGGATTTGACAATAGTGGTTTTAATCATGGTAAAAACACAAGCATTTATTAGCTGTAAAAATGTTTTCTTGAGACCAGTAATTGTACTGATTTTTTGTAAAAAAAGAGAAAACTTGAAAGGACGCCTACTTGAGGCGTGTGCATCAAGTTTGTTTGAGAGAGTTAATTTTGAGAATGTTCTCAGAACATTCTGGCAGTAAAAATACTTTTCCTATTTTACCCTTTTGCAAGGATTTTGGATAATGTGCAATTTTTCTTTAATGAAATTAAAACGATCCTCAACCAAAGGTTTAGTGAATATATCAGCTAATTGATTTTCAGTGACAACAAAAATTAATTCAAGGTCCTTTTTATTTACATGATCTCTAATGAAATGATGTTTGATTTCAATATGTTTTGATCTTGAATGTTGAATGGGGTTTTTTGATAAATTTATCGCACTTGTATTGTCACAAAATACTGGAATATTTGTGTACCTTATTGAGAAATCCTCAAGTTGATTCTTGATCCAGAGAACTTGAGAGCAACAGTTGGCTGCTGACACATATTCAGCTTCTGTAGTTGACAGAGCAATAGTGTTTTGTTTTCTGCATGACCAACTTATAAGTGCATTTCCAAGAAACTGACATGCTCCACTTGTACTTTTTCGTTCGATTTTGTCTCCAGCATAGTCAGCATCACAATATGCTATAAGATCAAAACAAGAACCTTTGCTATACCAAAGGCCAAGATCAGTAGTACCTACCAGATATCTAAAGATCCTTTTTACAGCAGTTAAATGAGATTCTTTTGGAGAAGTTTGAAAACGTGCACATAAACCAACAGCAAAAACAATATCTGGTCTACTGGCAGTTAAGTACAACAGAGATCCAATCATTCCTCTGTATTCCTTTTCAGAAATAATTTTTCCATTTTCATCTTTATCTAAATTTGAAGATGGATGCATGGGAGTGGCCATTATTTTGGCTTCACTCATTTTATATTTTTTGAGAAGATCTTTGATATATTTTTCTTGACAAATAAAGATTCCATTTATTTCTTGTTTGATTTGTAAACCAAGAAAGAATCTTAATTCTCCCATCATGCTCATTTCAAATTCACTTTGCATGAGTTTAGAAAAATCATCACACATTTTTTCATTTGTTGATCCAAAAATGATGTCATCAACATAGATTTGGACAATCAAAAAATTTGTTTCATCATTTTTTCTAAAAAGAGTTGTGTCTATTTTTCCTCTAGAAAAATTATTTTTGATTAAGAATGTACTTAACCTTTCATACCAAGCACGAGGAGCTTGTTTAAGACCATATAATGCTTTTGTAAGTTTAAAGACATGATTAGGTTTATTTGTGTTTTCAAAACCAGGAGGTTGATGAACATAAACTTCCTCATTTAAGAATCCATTTAAAAAAGCACTTTTGACATCCATTTGAAATAACTTAATATTTTTATGAGATGCATATGCAAGAAGAATTCGAATTGCTTCTAACCTTGCTACCGGAGCAAAAGTTTCATCGTAATCAATACCTTCTTGTTGATTATATCGTTGTGCTACGAGTCTGGCTTTGTTTCTGACAACTTTTCCTTCCTCATCTAATTTGTTTCTAAATACCCATCTTGTTCCAATGATGGATTGATTTTGAGGTTTAGGGACAAGATTCCATACCTCATTTTTCTCAAATTGAGACAGTTCTTCTTTCATAGCTATTACCCATGATTCTTCACTTATTGCTTCTTGTATATTTTTTGGTTCAACATGTGAGATCATTGCCATGTTGTTATCATTATCTTTAAATGATAGTCTTGTTCGAACTCCATCAAATGTATTTCCAATGATTTGTTCAGGAGGATGATCACCACTGATTTTCCAACTTTTTGGAGGAGTTTGTGATGATGATGCTTGATTATGATTTTCATTGCTTGCTTGTTCTTGACTTTTCAATATTTCCTCATCATCTTCTTTGTTAGTAACAAGATTATCAAATTCATCAAAGATAATATGCATGCTTATTTCCATGGTTTGATTTCTTAGATTAAAGATCCTATATCCTTTGGAATTTGTTGCATATCCCAAGAATATCCCTTTATCTGATTTTGAATCAAACTTTCCAAGATTTTCTTTATCATTTAAAATATAGCAAAAACAACCAAAAATATGGAAATATGATATGTTAGGTTTCCTACCTTTCCAGAGTTCATATGGAGTTTTATTTAGAATTTTTCTAATTGAAACACGATTTAGAATATAGCAAGATGTGTTAATAGCTTCAGCCCAAAAATATTTTTCAACATTTGATTCATTTAACATTGTTCTTGCCATTTCTTGTAAAGTTCGATTTTTCCTTTCAACGACTCCATTTTGTTGAGGAGTTCTTGCACATGAAAAATTATGATAGATTCCTTTTTCATCAAAGAAGGTTTTGAAGGATAAGTTTTCAAATTCTCCTCCATGATCACTTCTTACAGAGATGATGTTTGAATTCTTTTCATTTTGAACGAGTTTGCAAAAATTTTGAAATGCTTCAAAAGCTTCATCTTTATGTTTTAAAAATAAAACCCATGTATATCTGGAAAAATCATCTACTATAACAAAACCATATTGTTTTCCACCAAGACTTGTGGTTCTTACAGGACCAAATAAATCTATGTGAAGAAGTTCAAGAGGTCTATGAGTAGAGACAATATCTTTTGATTTGAAACTACTTTTGACTTGTTTCCCTTTTGTACATGCTTCACATACTTTATCTTTTTCAAAATTTATTTTAGGAAGTCCTCTAACTAGATCAAGTTGTGAAAGTTTTGAAATAGTTTTCATACTTACATGACCAGTTCTTTTGTGCCAAATCCATTTATCCTTTTCAATAGACATAAAACATGATTCGGCTGGAATGTCATCTAAGTATAAAACATAGAGGTATTTCTTTCTAGAGCCAGAGAAAAGGATTTTTCCTAAGGATACTTGTTTTACTTCACATATGTTGGGTTTAAAGATAACCTCAAAACCACTATCACATAATTGGCTTATGCTAAGTAGATTGTGTTTTAAACCTTCAACATATTGAACATCCTCTATTTTAGCAGAGTTATTCTTACCAATAATACCTTTACCTTTGATCTATCCTTTGTCATTATTTCCAAAGGTCACTAGTCCTCCTTCCTTTTTTATGAAGGAGATGAAACACTGCTTATCTCCTGTCATGTGTCTTGAACAGCCACTGTCCAAGTACCATGGCTTTTTCTTTGCATTTTGAGAAGATTCCTGCATTTTGATTTATTTGTTCCTTAGGTACCCATGATTTTTTGGGTCCTTCAATGTTAGTGTTCTTAAGCTCAAGATGTTTAATCTTGAGAAAACAATTTATTTCTAGATGACCCATTCTTTTGCAATACAAGCATTTCTTCCTTGTTGTTTGGAGAGAACGTTCTTGATTTTGGAAAGAATGTTCTGGTTTTATTGGAAAAGAATGTTCTGGTTTAGCGTGTGCAGCTCTTTTCTTATGAAAGCAAAAGGTTTCAAGATGTCCATCTTTGTTACAAAATGAACACTTCATTTTGTCTTTTTCAGGTACAAAGAAGTTTTCATAGTTTCTTGGTTTTTTGGAAATATCAAAACCTAAACCAGCTTTATCAAATATTCCAACCTGAGAATCTATTATTTTTTGAAATGTTTCAGTTGATCTTATAAAGCATTTGAGATCATTTCTTAGTTCTTTGACTTCATTTTTTAGCATAATATTTTCAGTAACTTTAGAGGTTTCTGGAATTTTATTTTTGCCAAAATTCTTTAATTTTTCATTTGCTTGAAAATATGAGTCTTGCAAACTTTGAATAATTTTCTTTTGATCATTATTCAAGTTTTGAAGTTTTTCCTTTTCTTCTTTTAATTCAATGATTTCTTTTTGTAAAGAATGACATTTGTTTGTAAGAAAGTTTGAATTAAATAAAAGACTATCACATTTATTTTCTAATTCTTTGTATAAAATGGGTTGGTCGAATAAAATTACCTCTTCGTTGTCTGAGTTTGCCATTAGACCCAAATTTGCTTCTGTTTCTTCATCTCCTTCTTCTGATTCGTCCAGGTCATCCCATGAAATCAAAGATTTTTTGTAGGGAGGTTTCTTTTGATTCTTTTTGTTTAATGGACATTCATTTTTGTAATGTCCCTGCTTGTTGCATCCAAAACATGTTACTTGACTTTTGTCAATTTCAATTTTTGAGTTGTCTTTTCTATTTGGAAAGTATCTTTTTATTTGATCCCTTCTTCTCATCATTCTTTGAATCTTCTTTGAAATGAGAGCAAGTTCCTCTTCTGCTTCTCCTTGGATAATTTGTTCTTCTTCGTCTTCCTTGATTTCCTCACTTTGTGAAGATGCTTCATTTTGATTGTTTTGGGTATCTTGAGAGGCTTTGAGGGCAATCATTTTTCCCTTTCTTATTGGCTTGTCTCCTTGGAGTAGAACCTCATGAGCTCTTAGTGAACCAATAAGATCTTCTAAGGCTAAGACATTTAAGTCTTTTGCTTGAGTGATTGCTGTAACCATTGGTCTCCATGAACTTGGGAGACATCTTAGGATTTTTCTGATTCTTTCATAAGTTGAATATATTTTACCCAGAGATCTTAACTCGTTTACGATAGATGTAAATCTGGAATACATTTCATCAATGTTTTCCTCTTCACTCATTTCGAAAATTTCAAATTTTCTCACTCCAATATCTATTCTTGTTTCTTTTACATGGCTGGTTCCTTCATGATGAATTCTTAATGTGTCCCATACACTTTTTGCATTATCGCATTCATCGACTCTTTCACTTTCTTCATCACTTAGAGCGCATGAAAGAAAGAGTTGAGCTTTAGAGTTTAGGAGTACCTTCTTTTTATCATCATCAGTCCATGAGGCCTCAGGTTTGATGGTTACTACTGCTGTAACAGCATCAGTGGTTGATGGTACAAAGTTTCCTTCAGTGACAACTTTCCACATGTCTACATCTTGAGACTTTAGGAATAGTTGCATTTTTCCTTTCCAAAAGTAGTAGTTTTTTCCATCGAAGAATGGAGGTCTTGTACATGACAGACCTTGTGGAATGTATGTTTCTTTTGACATTGCTTCTTTCTGAATCTTTTCCTCTAGCACGTGTTAAGTGCTTTGATTTTTTAGAGACCGAGCTCTGGTACCAATTGAAGTAGCAATAAACGTCACAAGAAAGGGGGGGTTTGAATTGTGACCCTTTTAAAATTATTCCTGAAATATTAAACAAGATTGTATACTCAAGAAAGTTCTTGGTAAGTGTTAGTATAAAAAGATTATGGGTTTTAAGCTTGTTTTTTAGCCTGACCAGAATGTTCTGGATTAAATATAAAATATTGAAGTTGCTTTTAGTGAGCACCAGAATGTTCTGGGAAATGATTAATTCATATAAGCAGAATGAGAAAAATGATATTTAAATGTAAAGCATGGACCAGAATGATCTGGAGAAGGTTTAATATATATAAGCAGAATGATAAAATAGTAATGACCAGAATGTTCTGGAGAATGATAAAACAATATTATAAGTTGATTTTAAATGAGAGTTTATTTTAGGCAGGTTGTTTTATCTTGGACCAGAATGTTCTGGAGGCAGTTAAAATAATATAAGTGATTTAATTTAGGACCAGAGAACTCTGGATTAATTTAATTAGGACCAGAATGTTCTGGAAAGATTAATAATATTATGATAGTGATAGTGTGTGATCTTTGTGTAACGAAAATAATAGAGAGAAAGGAAGAGAGAAAAACACAGGAGATTTATCCTGGTTCACCAAACCCGGCTACTTCCAGTCCCCACACCTCGTGTGAGATTATCCACTATAGTATCCTGCTAACAGAAACTTCTGACTAGCACCATAGATTCTTGATCACACCAGATCAGTCCGTTACAAACACGTATTATCAACCTCGGCAGGCTTCTACAATTCTTTGCTTTCGCACAAGAAAGGTTGTTACACTTCTTTCCCAAACTATTGTTACGAATAGACTTGAGAATTACAATATACTTTGTATGAAAAGAGATGAATTTTGGATCGAATAAAATTCTCAATACATGTTTGAGATTTTACTAAAAAACTCTAAAGAGTATGATCCAAAAGAAAAAGAGAGAGCTTTGAGACTTGTTTGTGAAGAGTTTTTGTATGTAGTGATGATTTTTCACTTGAGAGAATGTTTGCTTTCAAAACTCTTGCATTTAACTTCCAAAGCCTCTTGTATTTATAGGTGAGGAGTGTCTTGGTGACCAAGGATGAAAATAGAGCTGTTAGACACGTTTTTTACAGCTGTCTACAGCTACATTTGATTTCATACTTTCTTCTTCAATTCAGCCAGATTGTTCTCAGATCGATCTGGTTGTTCAGCTTTCTTTTGTTGTTTCAACGTGTGAATTTTACAGCTGTAATGAGCTGTTTGCTTGCTGTTGTGAGTTGTTACTTGCTGTAATGAGTTGTAAAAACTTGCAAGTCACTCATGTTTATGTCACCATGATGATGCCATTCCATTTCACATGTGACTTAATACTTTTCATGAGATATTTAACTTTTGATGGGCTTTTTCTCCAAATGGATTGAAACTTTCAAGACCCAAAGATAACTTCCCATGTTTTAATGCCATGCATTCCTTTTTGCTTTCTTGCCTTTTGATGTAAATATTTCATTGTGTCCAGACGGTTCATGGAACAGTGACCAGAACGTTCTCGTAATGTTCTCATGAAACAATTCTCACAAAATAGATTAGTAAATAACAAGATGAAATAATTTAATATGTTTGTAATCTTTAAAACATCAAATAAGGATTTTGTCTCAACAAATAGCACAAGTGACTATGGAATCATGTATTCACATAGTTCAAGTTCTGAACTGATGGGATTTTGTGATGCTGACTGGGCTGGAAGTGCTGATGACAGGAAGAGCACTTCAGGAGGATGTTTCTTTCTAGGAAATAATTTAATTTCCTGGTTCAGCAAGAAACAAAATTGTGTTTCATTGTCAACTGCTGAAGCTGAGTATATTGCTGCTGGGAGTAGTTGCTCACAACTGGTTTGGATGAAGCAGATGCTGGAGGAGTACAACATTGAACAAGGAACCATGACCTTATTTTGTGACAATTTAAGTGCTATCAACATCTCTAAGAACCCAATACAGCACAGCAGAACTAAACACATTGATATCAGACACCATTTTATCAGAAACCTTGTGGAGGACAAGATTATTCAGCTAGAACATGTAGCTACTGAAGAGCAAGTTGCTGACATTTTCACAAAGGCCTTGGATGCTAAACAGTTTGAAAACTTAAGAAGCAAGTTAGGTGTGTGTTTGCATGAAGAGTTATAACAATCACTGCAAACTGGATGTGAGGAAGATAGAGTACCTGCCAGTTGTGCTTATGCTGAGTGTGGTCCTGAACCTGAGTCTGAGTCTGATATGGTTTCAAGGATCTGTGTTACTTGTTTTGATCCCTATTTGAAGTCTGAAGTTTGTCATAATTTTGTGGCTAAAAAGGGGGAGAAAAATTTAAGTTCAGACAAGAGTTGTTCAGAATGTGTGCCATTGATTCAGAAGGTGACTAATTTTGCTCTGATACCAAGCATTATGCTCCTGAAGAACCTTTGCAGCAACAAGATATGTCCAGATATGATTAAGGGGGAATATGTGTCTCAGGGGAAGTACAAGATTGTTATGATCCTGAGTGTTTTTGTGGTCCTGAAGAACAATTGTATTCTGAAGTGTGCTCTGATACCTTTTATCACTGTAGATCAGTAGTAAGGGGGAGTTTGTATGAGAAGCTGAGTTGCAGGGGGAGTGTTGTGATGATCAAGAGTTGATCAGTAGCTCTGATACCATGTCTGTGATGATCAGGAGTTGATCAATATCTTATGTGTGCTTCAGTAGCTGATATGTTGAACTGAAGCTGATTTGTGTTTTTCATGATAGTCATAACTGAATCCGCAGCCTTATCACTATGTTATGATTGATCATTGTGGAGTTCTTCATTGCTGAGTTGATTTTATGGGAGGTTGAAGAACTTGGATGGTTTTAGCCAAAAATTTGCCAAAGGGGGAGATTGTTGAGTCTTTTGGTGTTGGCTGCATGTTTTGGCAAAACCAAAGTGTTGAATAGAAGCATCTCCATGATTAGAACATTTCTTCAGTTGGAAGTTTTTCATTTTGAAGCCATTTAGAAGCTGAAAGTGCCATCAGAAGCTGAATGCACTGTAGCACTTCAGAAGCTGATTTCAGGTTCTGATGCCCGCGTTGACTTTTGTTGACCACATCAGAAGCTGGGTTTTCTGGATTGTTTTTGCGCGTATCTTGGGAGATTTAACATGGAATTATCTTTGTATAATTGCTTCTAGAATGCTGTTTGTTTTGGAAGAGATCTTATTGAAGATTTGGCTCTAAGTTATGAAATTCGTATTTTTCTATTATAATCTTTCAAAAGATTCAAGGCAGTTTTATTTGTTACATTATTGGATCAATCTTATTTCAGTATCAAATCAATTCAGAAGATTAGTTTGTTATGCTGCTGGACTGAAGGCTATATAAGGAGGAGTGCTGTTGCTATTCAACTTACGAAATTATAGAGTTTTAGATCAGAGAATTGAGTCTTAGTGTGTTAATCTTTTTAGCTTTGTTTGTGCACCACTCAGTTTGAGTTGGTTTAGGATTGTTATTGAGTTGTAACTTCATTCTAAGCCTGTAGGTACGAATGAAGGTTTGTTATTGAAGTTTTGTTCAAAAACAGGGTATTGTTAAAGGTTGTTCAAGTGGCTGGGTTTAGTTACTTGAATAGGAAGATAGTGGATTCTATTACTCAGAGTTGGGTAGAAGTCTGACTAGGAGGAGTTTGATTGCTTAGGCTGGGAACTGGGAGTCAGTGTCTTGAGTCTTAAGGGTTAAATCCTATAGTGGATTTCCTTCCTGGATTGGTATCCCCCAGAGTAGGAGGTATTTACTCCGAACTGGGTTAACAAACCTCTGTGTTTTTAGCTTTCCTGCACTTTATTTTTCTGCTGATTATTTGCTTTTATATTGTGCTAAGTTCTGTTCAGAACCTGTTGGTTCAGAACCTGTTAGTATCTCTTAAGTATTGCCTGGCCAGAATTTCACAAAAAAAAAAAACAAACAAAAAAAAACAAAAGCAAAAAAAAAAAAACAAACAAAGAAACAAAAGCAAAAAAAACAGAGAAAGAAAAATACATCAAAAAGATGGTGCAGAAGATGGTAAACCACCTACAAGGACTTGCATGAGATGTTATCGTATGCTTTACATGGATATCGTACTTCAGTGTGTACCTCAACAGGGGCAATCCCCTTCCTTTGTATATGGCATGGAAGCAGTACTCCCTGTGGAGGTTGAGATTCCATCAATGACAGTTCTAATGGAGGCCCAGTTGTCAGAGGCTGAATGGTGCCAAAGCAGATATGATCAGTTGAACTTAATTGAAGAGAAGCGTATGAATGCCTTATGCCATGGACAACTATATCAAAAGAGGATGAAGCAAGCTTTTGACAAAAAGGTTCGTCCCCGTGTGTTTCAAGAAGGAGATCTTGTGCTCAAGAAGGTTTTATCTTTCCAACCCGATTTCAGGGGCAAGTGGACGTCTAACTATGAAGGTCCATATGTCGTCAAGAGAGCTTTCTCCGGTGGCGCGTTGACTCTTACGACTATGGATGGTGACGAGCTTCCCCGTCCTGTGAATACCGATGCAATCAAGAAATACTTTGTCTAAAAAAATAAAAGAACAACTCGGTAAGTCGAAAACCCGAAAGGGCGGCTTAAGCAAAAATGAGCGTCTCGGTGGATCGAAAACCCGAAAGGGCGGTCCAGGCAAAAATTAGAGACATAAAACAGGAAAAATAATCATCCTGATAGGTCGAAAACCCGAAAGGGCGATCTATGCAAAAATTAAGGATCAAAAGACAAAGTAACTGCATTGAGTTGGCCTTTACTCGCATGGGGCACCTTTAGCTGTCAAAGAGGCTCTGAATCTGAAGCATCCAAACAGTGGAATTCAAGGTTGTCAGGGAGAATAGTGGTTATTGTGTTCAATGTACCTTCAATTTATATTTACCATTTTCCAAACTTTGTAAGATCCGTGGAACCATGCCATTGGTGGGTCACCACTCTTTTAAATAAATTTGAGCCTCTTGCCTTTCATTTGGAATTCCCGTTTATTCAGCTTGTAAAAACTTCTTCTATTTTTGATGGTAGTACTTGAAACAAAGTATTTTTCAAAATCATAAATATTTTTCATGTCTTTTTGAAAAGCACAAACAACAAGCACACTTTCTTTGAACTCATGAATAAGTGAAGGGTGCGTCAACAGCTATCCTGAGAACGGATGAACTCTGCAGGTTGAACGTGGTCAATTGCTAAAAAAAAAAGAGAAAAAGAAAGAGCTCGGTAAGTCAAAAACCCGAAAGGGCGGCTTAGGAAAAATGAGAGTCCCGGTGGATCAAAAACCCGAAAGGGCGGTCCAGGCAAAAATTAGGGGCACACAAAAGAATATATTCCCGGTGGGCTGAAAACCCGAAAGGGCGGTCCAGGCAAAAGTTAGGGATTCAAAAAGAAAACAAGCAAAACAAAAGAAGCATGACCACAGAAGCACCAGTTCTTCTACCGGGTTTTAGATTGGCACGTTCTCCCCAGGAAGTGTTTACTCCCCATCAGTTGTTGCATATGCCGGGCTTTACCCCGTCACTGTTTTGATATGCTCCCAGTGGCATCATCCCCATTGAAGATTGCCGAGTGTTTGTGATGCGACGTCGGGTCACGTTCCATCTTATCCGTCCAATCTTGTCTCATCAAGTTTATCAGTCATACAATCATACAAGTCAATCCTTCATACAATCATACAAATCAATCCTCCATACCAGTCATACAAGTCGTGTCGTCATACATGCATTCATACATTCATGCATATACACACTCATGCATATACAATAAAGACAATATCATTCATACATTGCTGCATTAACCACCATGAGTCTTGCTTCAATTATCTTTTCATATCAATCAATCATAAATAATTGGTAATCCTCTCTTTCCCCAAGTGTCATCCCCAGTGTGTCAGAACCAGAGATGTCAACTTCTTTATGCCAAGTAACAGTTCCTTAACGAACAGCTTGTGCATTTTTTTTTCAGTCTTTTGTCGTCAGTGGCAGTTCGGCATTAACCTGAACAGCTGACATTTGTCTTTGTTTTCTTGTCGTCACTGGCAGTTCGGCATTAACCCGAACAGCTGACATTTACCTTTGTTTGTTGTCGTCAGTGGCAGTTCGGCATTAACCCGAACAGCTGACATTTACCTTTGTTTCTTGTCGTCAGTGGTAGTTCGGCATTAACCCGAACAGATGGCATTTATCTTTGTTTCTTGTCGTCAGTGGCAGTTCGGCATTAACCCGAACAGCTGACATTTACCTTTCTTTCTTGTCGTCAGTGGCAGTTCGACTTTAACCCGAACAGCTGACATTTATCCCCGGTGAAACCATGCTATCCTCAGTGGAGTCGGACCCCGTTCTCTAACAGACTCGGGTATCCTTTTGTCTTGCTATCCTCAGTCGAGCAATCTTCGTCGTCTTGCATTCATACTTGCATCACGAGCATTCACAACATTACATGCATAGCATCACATACATAGCATTGCATTCATAGCATTTTGCAATTGAAATTGGTCAAAAATGGTGTACTCTGTATTTAAGTCTCTTCAACCCGTCGAATTAAAAATTTCACTTTTAAATCTCCGTAACGAAGAAACTTAAATAGGGGCGTCTGTCATACCCCATTTTTGACCCAGTTTCAATTCGATTTTGTCGTTTTTTAAGCCATAATTTTTCGTCGTTTCAAACGAAATTTCGGCAGGGATGTATTTTAAAATACCTCATTTTTGTTCCGAAGACGACCGTTTTTTATTTTATTTTATTATTATTTCTTGTTATGATTTTTTTTATTTCCTTTTTTTTATTTTTATTAGTATTTTCTTTTATTTTTACTTATTTTTATTTTCTTTTTTATTTTCGTTTTTATTTTTATTGTGTTTTATTTTTCAGTTATTTTTAGTCATTTTTGGTCCAATACTGTCCAGGGGCTTTTTTGTCCAATTTTTCAAACCCTAGCTTTTTACTATAAATAGGCGCATTAATTACTGTTCACAGGGAGCAAGTACACAGTACCCAAGAGTCAGCTTTTAGTCAGAATCATAAACCACACAACCACCACCAACCACCCACAATCCCATTCCGGCCACATTCCGGCCACCGTCCATCACCAACACAAAACCCTTTTTTTTTCCCTCTCTCTTCTCCTTTCCAGGAAACTAAGCCGAATCCACTCAAAACCAAAACCAATTCATTAAACACGAATCCAGCAAACTAAGCCGAATCCACTCAAAACCAAAACCAATTCACAACCACAAACCCAAATCAAAACTGTTAATCCGAACCCAAAAGCCAAGGCCCCCAAATTCCGAACCACAAAGCCACAAGAACAGCGAACCAAAACCACAACAGGAACCGAACCCAAAACTTAGCAAAGGTAGTTTTCCAAAACTTACCAAAGTCTAGATCTGCTCTTTTTTATAAAAATTTGAGAAAAGGGAGAGAAGCCAAGGAGAAGAAGAGAGGAAAGAGAAAGGACTTGAAAAAATGAAAGAAAACCGCTTTTTGACATATATATAGAGCTTGAACTGGTTCGGTTCTCTTGAACCGAACCGGTCTGTTCACTCCTCTTTCAGCCCAACGGGCCTAACTCGGTCCAATTCTTCCTTTCTCCTCTCTTCTGCTTCCTTTTCACACTCCCCTTCTCCTTCCCTGCACCCCCCTTCTTTCTTTCCCATTCTTTTTTCTTTTTTTTCTTTTTAGCCATTTATTTTTTGTTATTTTTATTATTTTCTTTATTTTTCATGCATTTTACTTTACTGCCTTTAATTTTTAGTAGATCATGCATTTTTATTTTTTTATTTATTTTATGCACCATATTTAATTTTATGTCTTGCATTTTTATTTTCCTTTTTATTTCCAGCACCATATTTATTTTATGTCTTGCATTTTTTATTTTCCCTTTTTATTTCCAGCACCATATTTATTTTATGTCTTGCATTTTTTATTTTCCTTTTTTATTTTCAGTACCATATTTATTTTATGTCTTGCATTTTTTATTTTCAGCACCATATTTATTTTATGTCTTGATTTTTTATTTTCTTTTTTTATTTTCGGCATCATATTTATTTTATGTCTTGTATTTTTATTTACTTTATTTATTTCTAGCACCATATTTATTTTTATGTTTTGCATTTCATGCATTTTTATTTTTATTTCCTTTTAGCATATTTACTTTAATGCCTTTGCAATTTTATTTTATTATTTTTGTCATTTATTTTATTTCCATTAGAATGTATCTAGGTCCAATGTAAAAAAAATATATAAATGAGAATATGCACCGACACTCACATTTATTTATTCTGCTTTATGCCAAAGACGATAATGTAATAATGACCGTACCCGAGAAAAATGTCCGCGTCATTTTGAGGGATCCGGCGCGTTTGGACTATCTCAGCTAACTTAGTCTCTGGACCTTAGGACTTAATCAAACTTTCTCAAAAAAAGTCAAAAAAAGTCAAAATCCAAAAAAACATTTTATAATCAAAATTTCAAAAAAGTCAATTTTTATCCTTTCTTTCTTAATCAAATTTCGATCAATCTTTAATCAATCAAAACATTTTCTTCAATTTAAAATCAATCAAACTCACTTCTTTTTATTCTTCTATGCCTTTCGGCCTCTTATCTTTCTTAAACTTTTTTCAAACTTTAAAACCAATCAAAACAAATCACTCGGCTTTTTACCCCGAACTACGTGATTTTGATTCCGCTCGGGTACGTAGGCAAAAGACATTGTCTTTCTAAATCAACAAAATAACAAAAACATTTTCCTTTCTTTCAAACTCCTCACTTTAATCTTTTCATACTTAAGCATTTATTTACAAGCAAATAATTAATTTAGCATAAAGATAATTAAAAACAAGAGGTTCCTATAGAGTACTATAGACGTTTAGGGTGCTAATACCTTCCCTTTGCGTAACCAACCCCCGGACCTTAATCTCTCAAAAATAGGGTTTTTTTTCGAACTTTCTCCCTTTTACTCGGAAAAATAAAAGATCAGTGGTGAATCTTAAAATTGCGAGTCAACGCTAATTAATAGCTTGATATCCAAAAATCACCGCGACAGTTAGCTTACCTGAAACCAACACAAGTTTACTCACATTGGGAGTCAATGTGAATTAACTCACGCTGGGTATCAGTGTGAGTTAATTCAGTCACGCTGGGTCTACCAAGCGTGAGTTAACTCACGTTGGGGTTATTTTAGGAAGTTTGAGGTGAAGGAATTTGATATGAGAACATGTATAGTTGATTTGGTAGAATACAAAATGTGATCTTATAATTCTTTTGAGTTTTCAAAGTGACTTGCAAATTTTTACACTAAGTATAAGACACTTCAATGTCAACATTTTCGGCAAACCTTCATGAATTTAATTTAAATCTAATATCATGATGATACTAAGGGTGGGCAAAAAAACTAAAAAACCGAACCGAAATGTTGAACTGAACCGAACCAAACAAAAAATAACTGAACCATTACTAACAATTCTGGAACTGAACTGAAACAGTTTAGTTCGGTTCAAAACAGTTCGGTTCGATTCGAAACAGTTCTGTGTGTAACTATTCGGTTCAGTTTTAAAAAATTTTAAACTCGATTTCATTGGTTTTTTATATTTTTTCAATGGTACCAATAATAAAAGTTTGGTTCGGTTCGAAACAGTTTGGTTCGTTTTGAAACAGTTCGGTTCGGTCCGAAATGCAAACAGTTCGGTTCGGTTCAGTTATTTTAAATTTAGCAAACAGTACAGTTCAATTCCGTTCAGTTTTCATCCTGAACCAAATCATGCCAACCCCTAGATATACCACATCCTTAGGGAGAATGTAATGTAACGTAAAGCTTCGTTTATTGCCCGATTTGAATGGAGATAAAATAAAAATAAATAAATTTGTCGTATGCTATTATTTTGGAATTGATTTTGTGTACTTGTGTATCTTTAGTTAGGATTTATTTTGGAAATGAATGAATTGATCTTTCTAAGACATGCTTACCATTGAGTAAATGAATTTTAAAAAATGTAGTGAATGATTGGGAATTAAAAAAATTTACATAAGGTATTATGGATGAATGAATGAATTTGTTAAATGAATGTAGTGATAGCCGATGATGAATATTGTAAAAAATGTGTTTGTGGGCTTAAAAAACTCAAAAGAATTAAGAGAACACATTTTGTATTCTACCAAATAAACTATATAGGTTTTCGCATTGAATTCTCTCATATAAAATGAGTAGTGACAAACACGAATGCATTCCAATATATTTTTTTGAACTTAATCATACTGCCCTGCCAACTGACATGTTTCAATTGACAGAGGAGCATGATCAAGCTCAAGACAACATCTTAGAAATGCATTCCCATTTGTCACACTTATCTTATATGAAGGAATTCGATGTGAGAACCTATATAGTTGATTCGATAGAATACAACATGTGTTCTATCCATTCTTTCGAGTTTTCAAAGAGACTTGCAAACCTTTACACTAAGTATAAGACACTTTAATGCAAATATCTTCAGCAAACTACCATGAATTAAACTTAATTCCCACGAAATAATGACACCACATAATAATACAATTTAATACACCCTAAACATCTTCATTTGGTCGAATCAAACTCTTGAGAATATCTTCAGAAGATCTCAGCAACGAAACATCCAACTCGATCATCGAGAACATGTTGTGCTTACCAAATATCGCGAACATGCTCCTCACGTCATCGTCGTTCTTGAGCATCATCTGGCTGAACTGCAATCTTCCGGCTGAGTCGATCAATAGACGTTAATATCCAACATTGTTCACCATCTGTATGTCTTTGTGGTTGAGTAGTCGGTTGATTTGATCCAATTGATCCTTCAGATCTACTAATGTGACATCGACCCGAACCCTGAACAAAATGGGCTTTCCACCGTTGAAGCATACTGCAGCTAACATCGTGTTCAGATCTACTGGATAAATGTCCATTGCTTCAGATCTCCACTATAAGAAATTAAAAACAATCAATGAAAAACTCATTCAAACATTTCATCAAACACTTGGAGTGTAAAATATATATAAACCTTAAAACCAAAAACTAAAACATAACATGTAAACATCTAAACATTTAATCAAATTAAATCTAGTTTAACAAGGATTCATAGCATTTACATGTAAACATTTAATCATTTCCTACCAAAAAGAATAAAATTAACATAAACCCTAAAACTAAAATATTTTAATTTAAGAGGAAAAATGTAACATATAAACATAAAATGTCAATGGATTATGAAAACTTACTTGTTATTGTAGTGGTGGCTGATTTGAATTTGAAAAAAAAAATTGGTGTTGGATGATTTGAAAGAGTTTTAGAGATTGAGTTTTGTGAAATGGAAGAAACGAGATGATGTATGCTATATAATAATGTAACGTGAGTTAACTCACACTGGTACCAGCGTGAGTTAACTTGCGTTGGGTACCGAGCGTGAGTTAACTTCAGGGGCGGACCTGGCCTGGGCCTACTGTGGCAATTGTCACACCAGCCCATGCCAATTTTTTTTTTTTTTGAAAAAAATATGCAGAGATAGATAGCAAGTACACTTCCTTTCCTTTTCATCTTTCGTTCTTTCCTCTTCTCAGACATGCTCCAAAGGCCTGAAAAAAACAATTTCCCAAATTGAGCACCACCACCACCCACCGCCGGCCACCATTGACTGCCGGCCACATGTGTGTTAGTGAGTGAGTGACGCTAATTCCTTCACCATCATCGCAACCAGGTACATTCATTTCGTTCCTTACTCCATTATCGATTCATAATTCCTTTTTACCTTTTTCATTTTAACCCATTTCATTTCTAGGTTCTTTCTCTTTTATTCGATTATTCATTTTTTCAATTCTAACTTCTTCTTTCTTTTTCAACACAGGTTATTCATTACTCATTTTCTCGTTTCACTTTTATCTTTGCTCAAGGTTAGGATTTCTTCTATTTCTCTTATTTCATTCTCAACATGGTCGTTTACTTTTTCTGATTTTTTTGTGAAAGCTTGTATTTTGCATTGCCCTTGATTTTGTTTATCAATATTATGTTCCCAATTGCCATTTGCCAACCACACTGACACAGTGACACACGTTGTTAAGTGTCTTGTATATTTTATAAATGGTTCTTTATTATGTAATATGTAAATCAGAAGGGAAAAAAACATTGATTTTGTTGTGTAATTGAATCAGGATGAAGAAATTTTTTCCAGTTATGCCTAGAGACATAGCTAGTAGTAGTGAGAGTACCAAAGTCATTGACTTTGAAATATTGGAAACAAATCCTTCCCGCAGACCTGCAATTACAAGCTACCATCCTGACATTCAAGACGATGTAAGAAAAGCTTATCTAGAAAGAGGTCCACATCAACCCGTTAATTTTGATTTTCCTTGAAAATATTTTGGTAAAAAAAAGGCGTCAATTTGGTAAGCATTGGTTTGGTTTATAGTGAATCATCTGATAGTGGATATTGTTTGCCATGTTTTTTATTTAAAAATGTATCTAAATATGGTGGTGATCATTTTGTGGAACATGGTTTTAACGATTGGAAAAATCCACAAAGATTGTTATCGCATGTTACTGATGCTCATAGTTCTCATCTTGATTGTGTGCAATTAAGTCATAATCTCATGACCCAAAACAACGTATTGGGGCTGCATTTTCTAAGCAAAATAAGATAGCAAATGTCAACTATAAAGTTCGTGTGACAACGTCCCTTATAGCTGTTAAGTTTCTTTTGCGATGTGGATATCCATTTAGAGGAAGTAGTGAGTCTCGTGACTCTTTATTTAAGGGACAATTTCTTGAGATGTTAGATGTTTTGAAGGAAAATAATGAAGGCGTAGCTAATGTATTGGATTGTGCTCCTGGAAATAATTTAATGAGTTGTCCTAAGATTCAAAAGTCTCTTGTTGCGGCTTGTGCATGTGAAATAACTTATAATATTGTTTGTGATATTGGAGATGATGTGTATTGTGTTTTGATTGATGAATCTGGTGATTGTGCTGGCAAAGAACAAATTGCAGTTGTGATTCGTTGTGTTGATAGTGAAGGTTTGGTAAATGAAAGATTTCTTGGTATTGCACATGTTACAGAAACAAATGCTAAGTTACTTAAAGAGGCACTTGAACATTTGTTGTGCATTAATGGCTTGAGTATGTCTCGCATTAGGGGACAAGGATATGACGGAGCTAG
Organism: Medicago ruthenica; assembly: GCA_018208015.1. NCBI lineage: Eukaryota > Viridiplantae > Streptophyta > Magnoliopsida > Fabales > Fabaceae > Medicago > Medicago ruthenica. The sequence goes on along the minus strand of WNNG01000619.1, from coordinate 121,226 downwards.
AAATATGTGAGGTGGGTCTGTTGGGTTGAGAACTTTAATTCAAAATGAGAATTCATCTGCTTATTATGTGCATTGTTTCGCTCATCAACTTCAATTGGCACTTGTTGCTTGTGCTAAGACTCATACAGATGTTAGTGGTTTTTTTATCTAATGGTTGAGATTTTAGGGATTACAAACAGTTTGTATGTTTCTCTACAAAGACATGATCAAGATCTTTTGAATGCTTTGTCACTTGTCAAAGATAGCAAAGATGAATTACAAGAACTGAGGAATGATGGTTGGGAAAAACTTGTATCTAAGGTTGTAAAAATTTGTAATAAGCTTGATATTGATGTGCCTGATATGGATGCTACATATGTGCAACGGAAGAAAGCTAGGAAACAAGATTCAAGTGTCTCTAATTTGCATCATTATAAGCATAACTGTTTGTTTAGTGTTGTAGATTTGCAATTGCAGGAGCTTAATGCTAAATTTGATGAAGAGAATGCTGAACTTTTACAATGTGTTGCGTGTTTGAGTCCTCCTAAATCATTTGCAGCTTTTGATGTGTACAAATTATTGAGGATGGTCGAGCTTTATCCAAATGATTTAAGGACGTGTCAGAAGTGGTGGTGCGCCATCAACTTCAGAATTATGTTAGAAATGTTCGAGGTGATCCCAATTTCGCAAAGTTGAAAGGACTTTCAGAACTCTGTGCAAAGCTTGTTAAAACAAACAAGAGCACTACCTTTGATTTGGTGTACAAGCTTCTGAAGTTAGCTCTGATTTTGCCAGTGGCAACTGCAAGTGTTGAACATGTTTTCTCAGCTATGAAATATGTGAAGAGTCAACTAAGTAACAAGATGGGTGATCAATGGTTAAATGATGGTCTTGTAACATATATAGAAAGAGATGTTCTTAAAACAATTAGTAATGATGTAATTTTATCTCATTTTCAACAAATGGAAAATAGAGCATTTGCTTTGTAATTTTGGTTGCTACAACCACTTTTAGTATAACTTCTTATTAAATTTGTATTATTAAATCATTTGACAAAAAATAATATTCCGCACTGATATTGGAATTCCAGGTCCGCCCCTGGTTAACTTGCACGGGTACCGAGCGTGAGTTAAATCACGTTGGGGTTATTTAGGGAAAATCAAGGTGGGAATGAGCAAAAACCAAAGGGAGAAAAACAATTTTCTAAATGTTGCAACAAAGAACTAAGCCTTTAAGTATATTTTTTTAGCTTAATGGACCCTTAATTTTGTTGAGTTTTTTTTTTGGTCCCCCCATATGCTCTTTATGCCAAAAATGTCATTATGAAGTTATCATCTGAATGTGTTAAAACTAATAAAAAACATTCGATGGTGACAAACAGAACAATTTTAGCTTTTTTTAGGCCAAAAAAAGCTTGTCTCGATTTTTTTTTATACTTTGAGACCCAAATTTTGGACTTATTTTTTTAGGCCTACGACGATCGCCCTCTTCGCCTTGCCTCAAATAGAGCAACAGGGAAGGGGTGGGGGTGGTGTGGGTTGATTGGGACACAATTTATTTGGACAAGGAGAATGAAGGATTGGGGGGTTCATAGGATTTGGGGAATTTAATCTGGCGTTGTTAGGAAAAATGTGTGGGAGGATGTATGTGTATAAAGGGAGTTTGTGGTACAAGGTGTTATGGGTGAAGTATTGATTTGATAGTAGTCATTTTAGGAGGGTTTGCAGTCATGTTTGAAATTCTGGCAGGTCCTGATTCTGAACGTAAAACAGAGTACAAATTCTGGTGCAGTAAAACAGAGTACGCAAAACAGTAGTTCAGAAGCAGAATAATAACAGACTGAAATAACAGACTGAAAGTAAAAGGCACAGGTGATTTGTTAACCCAGTTCGGTGACAAACACACCTACATCTGGAGGCTTCCAAGCCAAGAAGGAAATCCACTAGCGTAGTCCTAGTTCTAAGTTCTCAGCAAACTCCCAGTTTACAACTTATCACCTAGCAACTACCCGTATTGACTTCAACCTAGGAACTCCTAGACCTGAGATCCCACTCACTTCCCTCAGTCAATCATTGTCCCAGTGATATCAGACTCTAATAACAATCAAAGTAGGAGACACACTCCAAAGACATAAACAGTCACTTTTGCTTAAAAGCTTCAAGTGATTACAACTCAATAAAACAAACCAACTCTAAACAACAGAGTGGTATACAAAAACAGAGCACACAGTTCACAAACTCAAAACCTAAGAATAATCTCTCAATAATAGCTTTTGGTTTTTGGTTGATTTTCTTTAATAACAGCGTCCTCTATTTATAGTCTTCAGCAGCAACAAATAATTGAACCAAATATTCTGTAACACCCATACTAACTTTAACTAGTATATTAGCATGTGCGTTAAACTGATACTGGATACATTTAAAAATTTCAATAATAATAATACACCACATCTGAATGAATACAAGTTTACTCGTATGTACAAATAATCCATTACTATAACAATACTTAAACAAATGTCCAAAACGCTCCTGAGCTGGTACACGACGAGCAACTGTACTCCATCCAGTATCTCTATGAAGATCTCCATCACGAACCTTTGACTTACCTGTAAACCTGCACCAGAAGGAATGGGATGAGACATAATGTCTCAGTGAGCTCCAGCCCAACCAACTGTTGGCAACCTCAGGGAACCTAGGGTCGCCATGCCTACCTTGGCAATCTTGGGGATTTCCTATGATCGCCAAGTCTTTACTTTATCCTCAAAGAGTATTTATCTACCAATGACTATGAATCTATCTGTAATTATATCTCTGACTATGACTATAACTGTAAACCGCCTATAACTGTAACTGTAACCTATCTGTAACTATCACTGTAAACTACCTGTAACTATAACTCAGTGATCGAGGGCAAACCTAGGACCACTTTCTGTTAACTGTCTATAACTATAACTATAACTGTAACTGTAACTGTAACTTTGACTATAACTGTGAAACATAAAACATATAAACAGTTCTATAGCAGTTTTATGTTAGCTGTTAGCGTTGAACAAACAATATTATCTGAGTTCATTTTACGGAGTGCATCCGGGTGGAGTAACCCCGAAGTACATCTCCCTATGACCCGGTGAAATTCCTATCGATCAGGCTAACACCGGACTCCCTATGAAACGTGTGGACAACCCTCTCGGAGAAGTCCCATCCGGCGAATCCCGGAGTCAGATGAACACGCCCTATGACTGTGAAACGTGCGAGCACGCCATTATCTTTGATATAATTCTTTAACTTTGATATATGAATATATACATATATATATATATATATATACATATCTATTACTTTGATCATATGAATAAGCCCTGAACTCTTAACCTATAACACATGTACTTGGCTTATCGTTCTCATAAGCCACCTATAATTGGTGGAGAACCAACACTATGAACTTAATTGGAACTATGATGGTCGAAACATGCCTATTACTCTTGTATTCTAATTCGAATACTCCTATAATCTTGTTTACCTAAAGTAGGTTCTTGACTTTCAAAGTCGAATGCTTTTCCTTAAGAGTTAACAACTCACGTTCAAGGAATCTATCCATTAAATCCTTGCACTCATACTATGATTCATGTTTTCCTATCAAAGGATTCGATATCGTTATCATATGCCGTTCTTAAAGCTTTCCTATTCATATAACCATTGTTCTCGTATTTCCCATGCCTTGCGTATTCCTTGCTCCTATAATCTTTCAACCATTGGAAGCCTTTTTGGATGGGTTAAAATGGTGGATAATGTTTCTAAAATGTTTCAGGAGAAAACGGGAGTGAAAAACCATGCCTACGCGCACCAGAATGCCCAAAACAGCAAAGCTGTCAAGTGCTGTCCTGTTGCTGTCGCTATAGCCACGGCCTGTCGCTACAGCGACTGTAGGTAAAAGTCTGAAAAATGTGCTGCTCGCTTGTAGCGACGGCTGGTCGCTTGAAGCGACCGTAGGCAGAAATCAAAGCTGTCTGGTCGCTGTAGCGACGGCTGGTCGCTGTAGCGACCATGACAGTTCAAAACTTGTTAAAAATCATGTTTTTCCACCATTTTTGCTCAATCCAAGTTACCCAAGCATCCCAAACATGCTAGGAATGATTTTCTATTACAAATTGGTAGTTTAAAACATATATGAGCAAGGAATTAGCAAGTATAGAGAATTAGGGTAAAAACTATAAAACTTGACATATGAAGAAATTCACTATAAATCTCTCAAAGGGAGTTCTAAAAACCCCTAGGGAGCTCACCTCAAACTGATTTGGTGCTGGTTATGCTCAAGCTTCAAAACCCTAGCTTGATCTCTTGCTCTTTTCTTTAACTCTTCTTGTTCCAACTCCTTAAACCAAGCTTTCTAGCCATTTATCCACAAGATTGGATGATAATTAGGAGGTTGGTAGTGATGATGATGATGATGCACGAAAATGAGAGAGAGAGGGAGGAAGAAACTCATAATTTAGAGAGAGAGAGGATGAGGATAAATGAGAAATATCTCATATCCCACTTATTTAAATCCTCCTCTTCCATAATTACAATTCTGCCATTCCATTCGTTTAATTCCTGTGATACTGTTAAAAGTCACGCTTAAGCGGGATATTAACTCTACCCCCCTTAAAAGAAATTTCGTCCTCGAAATTTAGATAATCCTTCTTAAATCTTGAAAAGATAATTCCTTTCTACCTCTTTCTCTACTATGAAAATCTCTAATTCTTTTTGCTTATTGGTATTACATGGCAACTCTAGTGTCTGACATGTAGATTAGTCACGCACCCCGATTAAACCATACTGGTTAAAACTTGTTCTCTAGCCATAATTTCCATCTCTGTAAGTCAAAACATATGACAATCTCTTTCGGGCCGAAAGGTCTGACGTATAATACATAACTATTACCTATTAGGACGTATGGTTATCTGAACCAACATTTCCATCTTATCTGACTATGATCTCTGTTCGACATATTTCTTTACAAATCCAATTTAAAATTATTAAGTCTTGGATTTCCTTTACTGAATTCTATCCGTTCTTCTTTCATTGACCGTTCAATCTTAACCTGAAGACGTCGGGTCAATATGTTTTTCCTCAATTATTCCAACTTTTCGAGGAATCTATTACATTACTTTTAATTCGAAAGAATTCTTGTCTTTAACCCTCGCCTCATAAGACGACCTTTTAATGTTACATTCGTATCATTCCTCGTATAGATTAGTCTTGCACTGCAAAGCATCTGATATAGAGTATTCTCAAACGGAAGTGAAGTCTATTACAACTACCTTCACAATTTAAAATACGAGGAGGTGGCTGAACTTATGGTACAAGTTCCTTTCTTTCTGACATTCTGGCGTAACTATTATCTCAACCATGTACATTGTTCACATTCCCACTGCGGGAAACCTTAAGGCTCGAGAAATCATGTGAGCCACTCGTGCTCCGATTTAATTAATCCACGATAACGCGTAGCCAAAGGTTTTAGGAGCTTTCTTCTTTCTAGGACTCTGACAATCTTGCACCATCAAGATATTTCTTACTCATTGGATTAATACTTTCTTTGCCAATAATTTCAAACTTATGAAAGTCTAGTATAAGTGACGTGTGGCATAAGTCGTCTCACATACCATCATATAATACTGTCCATAGCACATAGCTTCCACACATGATCGAGTATGTGTACTCTACTATCGGGTACACAATACGCCGCATCATCATTGTCCAACTAATGGGACATCATACTTAGTCATAACATACTTGAGGCAATGCCACGCCAACTAAGGTCACTCTTCTAGTTCTTAACTCATGCTTGTATTCTTTGAGTATCTACAATCCCATACGTAACTATGATTACGTCCCATTGACGTTATAACTTATTTCATTCAAGAGCATTAACCGTTTTCGAAAAGAAAACTCTATTCTGTTCGCCATCAAAATAACACTCTTAAACTCTTAATCCTTTATTCCATAACTTTAATTCACGTAGTCTTTTACTATAAACTATGAGTAATCTTCTGATTTGTGTAAAACATTTCCTTCCTTTAACTGTGAACATTGAGCTCAAGAATTTCTGAACTCCTCAACTGTGATTTGTTCGGTAACAACAAACCTGTTATGCATATGACTTTCCTGTTAAAACATTACCGACTGCGTACCACGATTACTAATACATGTCTCATGACTGTAAAAATGTTACACTACTATCTAAGTAGCATAATCTCTGCCTGATCAGTATACATAATACTAATCATAACCTGTTACATGCGACATGCTAGCATAACGTGGGTACGATGTGGAATAACCTCATAATCAATTCTCTTGGTAAAACTTATTATTCAAATCAACTTGGAGGTACTGAGTTAAAACAGCTAGATTACCGTAATAAATGTGGCTTCCTTCGCCCTGTACTTATTGTGCTAAAAACACATCCTTTAAATTTCTCAACCGCTTCGATTCCCTTATCTCATGAGTTTCGAGGCCCGAAGCATTCCTCGACTTATCTCTTAAAATTTCCTGTTAGCACTGATGATAAGTTCAAGTCATCACTACTTACACATATTCTGTAGCTTGAGAATTAATCTGTGAACACCTTTCCTATAATTCATCTGGCAAGGACTTCACAAACATCCTGTTTCTCTAAACTTCAGCTTTGAATTGTCTGTTAACTCATTATTGAATTACTTCTCCGCTGCGCAACTCTGATTTAAACAATTCACCTTGAGATAGAAGTAATACACCACTATTACCATATAAAATCTCCTTGGCCAATCCTTTGACTTTATAACTTTGTAGTTACCATACATGACCATCTTACATCATAATTTCTCTTGTGGTTTAATCCACCTGTTTAACTTACTGATTGATCGACACTTGACTTTATGTTTCCTTTCGGATATAAACCATATTCTTACTTTCACGAAAATATGCCGAAACCTGTAAACAGTCTTTAGCAATAATTACGAGCTCAACAATGCTCCTATCAAAACAACTTATACGCTGGTTCTAGCTTTACTCTTCATATTATGAATCGAGTTCCGTCCTATAATTATCCGCAAGGATTTCACATTCACGACCCTTTTCCAATACAACTTAGATCCACATAACTCTATCATATCTCTTGGTTACTCCTCGGGTTTCTCCGGAAATAATCCGTCTCGGTAAGACTCACCTTTTACTGGCTCTCCTGTAAGCCCAAACACATGTTACACCCCTTCGCGTACCCGTTTAATCAATCTTAAACTTCAGCTTTTATTATTCCCTATTGGATCCTTCCTGTAACTTATTACTGTATCGACAATTCACATTTAATCTTATTATATAAGCAATTCTCCATAGGTCTCTTCATATGGTTTCGAGCAATCCATGGTCTATATTTCCACCGTCTTTAACACATACCAACATAAGGTGATCTTTGTCGGCTTAACCGAATACTTGTGTAAGGCACCCATTAAAAGAAAACATAGGACTCCTTAACTTCAACCATAACTTTAACCATAACTTGTACGTTAGTGACGATCTTACTGCTTAATCCTCGTAACCAGTCTGCTATAATCCGTCAACATAAGATTCAATCTTTACTTCATACCCTTACAGGGGGTTTCCTTCACTTATCGCTAAGCTCGCGTTCCTCATACCAAGTATCTTGATGACCCACAATAAAGGAAGGTAACCTGTTCCATCTGTTCACTATTTTGCTTAATCCATAAATGAGTCTCTTACCTATCAGATATTTAATTCTCATCCGATCCACGTGCGCAAGTCCTTCCATCCTTACACACTATGTCCTTACTGGAATTCCAGAGCTTCCGATAATTAATTGATCATTCCTTATTCCAAGTCGCTGGGTTTAGTACCGTAATTCTTTACCTCTGTACCCGGAATTCAAAACTCTAATTTACGATTCACTTTAACTTTTCAAAATACGGTTCCCGTTGAGATTCCAAAACATTCCTTAGAGTATTTCCATAGTTCTTTACTGTTCATGTCTCCTTGGAGAAGGCATCGTTCAATGATGCGTCCAACTAGTTAAGGTACCTGACCTTATTCTTTAATACCTCTTATATTCCTGAAACTTTTCCATTAACTGGCTCAGTTACTTCACTATTAGAGAACCATCCTTTGGCATTAAATACCTTGCCAATTTCCGTCTTAAAATCTGACGCCTTAACCTTCACCCTTCGTACACTTCTTTCCTCCTTGGTCACATTCAGCTCTCGGATATTTGTCCTAACTGTCATATACTAGACTGAGTTGATCAGGCTCAACTAGATGTGACATTTAGAACAACATCCGGAACCCAATGATTCCACTACTTTTATTGAATCTTAAATGACCCATGGCACGGTCTGAATCGACCTGCTCTGATACCAATTGTAACACCCATACTAACTTTAACTAGTATATTAGCATGTGCGTTAAACTGATACTGGATACATTTAAAAATTTCAATAATAATAATACACCACATCTGAATGAATACAAGTTTACTCGTATGTACAAATAATCCATTACTATAACAATACTTAAACAAATGTCCAAAACGCTCCTGAGCTGGTACACGACGAGCAACTGTACTCCATCCAGTATCTCTATGAAGATCTCCATCACGAACCTTTGACTTACCTGTAAACCTGCACCAGAAGGAATGGGATGAGACATAATGTCTCAGTGAGCTCCAGCCCAACCAACTGTTGGCAACCTCAGGGAACCTAGGGTCGCCATGCCTACCTTGGCAATCTTGGGGATTTCCTATGATCGCCAAGTCTTTACTTTATCCTCAAAGAGTATTTATCTGCCAATGACTATGAATCTATCTGTAATTATATCTCTGACTATGACTATAACTGTAAACCGCCTATAACTGTAAATGTAACCTATCTGTAACTATCACTGTAAACTACCTGTAACTATAACTCAGTGATCGAGGGGAAACCTAGGACCACTTTCTGTTAACTGTCTATAACTATAACTATAACTGTAACTGTAACTGTAACTTTGACTATAACTGTGAAACATAAAACAAATAAACAGTTCTATAGCAGTTTTATGTTAGCTGTTAGCGTTGAACAAACAATATTATCTGAGTTCATTTTACGGAGTGCATCCGGGTGGAGTAACCCCGAAGTACATCTCTCTATTACCCGGTGAAATTCCTATCGATCAGGCTAACACCGGACTCCCTATGAAACGTGTGGACAACCCTCTCGGAGAAGTCCCATCCGGCGAATCCCGGAGTCTGATGAACACGCCCTATGACTGTGAAACGTGCGAGCACGCCATTATCTTTGATATAATTCTTTAACTTTGATATATGAATATATACATATATATATATACATATCTATTACTTTGATCATATGAATAAGCCCTGAACTCTTAACCTATAACACATGTACTTGGCTTATCGTTCTCATAAGCCACCTATAATTGGTAGAGAACCAACACTATGAACTTAATTGGAACTATGATGGTCGAAACATGCCTATTACTCTTGTATTCTAATCCGAATACTCCTATAATCTTGTTTACCTAAAGTAGGTTCTTGACTTTCAAACTCACATGCTTTTCCTTAAGAGTTAACAACTCACGTGCAAGGAATCTATCCATTAAATCCTTGCACTCATACTATGATTCATGTTTTCCTATCAAAGGATTCGACATATCGTTATCATATGCCGTTCTTAAAGCTTTCCTATTCATATAACCATTGTTCTCGTATTTCCCATGCCTTGCATATTCCTTGCTCCTATAATCTTTCAACCATTGGAAGCCTTTTTGGATGGGTTAAAATGGTGGATAATGTTTCTAAAATGTTTCAGGAGAAAACGGGAGTGAAAAACCATGCCTACGCGCACCAGAATGCCCAAAACAGCAAAGCTGTCAAGTGCTGTCCTGTTGCTGTCGCTATAGCCACGGCCTGTCGCTACAGCGACTGTAGGTAAAAGTCTGAAAAATGTGCTGGTCGCTTGAAGCGACCGTAGGCAGAAATCAAAGCTGTCTGGTCGCTGTAGCGACGGCTGGTCGTTGTAGCGACCATGGCATTTCAAAACTTGTTAAAAATCATGTTTTTCCACCATTTTTGCTCAATCCAAGTTACCCAAGCATCCCAAACATGCTAGGAATGATTTTCTATTACAAATTGGTAGTTTAAAACATATATGAGCAAGGAATTAGCAAGTATAGAGAATTAGGGTAAAAACTATAAAACTTGACATATGAAGAAATTCACTATAAATCTCTCAAAGGTAGTTCTAAAAACCCCTAGGGAGCTCACCTCAAACTGATTTGGTGCTGGTTATGCTCAAGCTTCAAAACCCTAGCTTGATCTCTTGCTCTTTTCTTTAACTTCTTCTTGTTCCAACTACTTAAAGCAAGCTTTCTAGCCATTTATCCACAAGATTGGATGATAATTAGGAGGTTGGTAGTGATGATGATGATGATGCACGAAAATTAGAGAGAGAGGGAGGAAGAAACTCATATTTAAGAGAGAGAGAGGATGAGGATAAATGAGAAATATCTCATATCCCACTTATTTAAATCCTCCTATTCCATAATTACAATTCTACCATTCCATTCGTTTAATTCCTGTGATACTGTTAAAAGTCACGCTTAAGCGGGATATTACATATTCTTCAAAGATATATTTCCAAAATTCTTTAGAAGCATATAGAAGCAAATATTCTTCAGAAATATATTTTCCAAAGATTACTTTGAAAATGTATTCACAAATAAAAGAAACCAATCTTCAGAAAATATCTCACACAAATATTCTTCCTTCTAGAAACACACACAGCAAGGAGAATTCTTTAGACAAATTTTCAAAAGATCATGCGAGAAAATTAACAGTTCGAACTACATCAAAAACAGAACACAGAAAACCAGCTTCTGAAGGTACTTCTGAAGGTCTGCGTCTGAAATTCTGCGTCTAAACATTTCAGCTTCTGAAGGTTGCTTCTGAAGGTCAGCGTCTGAACAGTGCTTCTAAAGTTCAGCTTTTGAACAGTGCTTCTGAAGTTCAGCTTCTGAAGACCCAGCTTCTGAAGTTCAGCTTTTGAAGACCCAGCTTCTGAAGACGCACATAATGAGATTTCAGCTTTTGAAGACGTACTGCTTCTGAAGACGCACATATTGCTTGTATATTTGATTTTAGCAAACATGAAGCCAACAACCAAATATCCAACAATCTCCCCCTTTGGCAAATTTTTGGCTAAAATCAATTTGAGAACAAAGAGATACAACAAGCAAATTCTTCACACATCAAAATTGTGCAACCATGAAGAACAACATTAACGTAGTAACCCAAAAAGCAATAGAGTCAGCAGGAGTAGAAAAACAGAGAAACAACAGAGGAACAACAAAGGGAACATACCCAGAAATTTATCCAGAGGTTATAAACACCCATCATAGCACCACACACAGAGCCCACATCAGAACCATCATTAGAACCATCACAGGATCATAATCACAGAAACATGGTACCCACACACAAAGTCTTCACAGAAGAACAAAAACAAGAGAACACAACTGCAGAGAACAGTACAAACATTGCAGACCAGAAGCACAAAATGCAATCCAGGACATAGTCCAAAAAATTGACAGTCTTTAGACTCAGTATCAAAAGCTGCTTCATCATCAGACACAGCATCAGATGTTGCTTTGTCATCAGACTCTGCTATAACTCTTCAAAAAAGACAAATGCTCAGTTGACAACTTAAATTTTCAAACTGCTTGGCATCTAAGGCTTTTGTAAATATATCAACAACATCTTCATCACCCTCAGCACACTGAACATAGGTCATGATGTCTTGAACATCTTGCTCAACGTTATCCTCAGACTCACTAGGATCCACTTTGTGCGCTCTCGTTTAAAAAAACGCAAAAACCCCGAGATGTGTACGAACGCTCGAAAGGCTGTGTGAAGTCGCCACCAAAGTTTTTGTTTAAAGGGAACGTTGATAAACCCTTAAGTTTTTTATTTTGAAGGGAAACAATAATAAAACCCTTGACGATGAGGAAAGGATGGTCATCGCAACCATTATCGGGTTCGGGAGTCGATTACGCAAGGGGAAGGTATTAGCACCCCTCACGTCCGTTGTACTCAACGGGAACCTCCTTGTTAGCTAAGGCTAAAATGTTTTTAAAGTTTTGCTTGCATGCTTGAATATGTAAAAGGGAAAAAGAAATTATGATGAAGGGGAAAAAAGTTGTTTTTTATTATTGTGCTTGACAAGATGATGATCTTGCTCCTACGTATCTCCCGGTGCGATGGAGAAATCAAAGCTACGTAGTTCTTTGGTAGAAAAACGTATTTGTTGGTTATTTTTAAAGAACGATGTTTTGACCGTATTCTTGCGATTAAACGTAGCTTGTATGCTCGCGCATGGGAGGCTTAAGCGTTTGTTTCGAATCGCGCTAGAATAGATAAAACATGTCCGTTGGGGAAAAGGGTTCGAATTGGCCGCGAGGGGACCAAAAAAGGTTAAAATGACTCAACCGAGTCGAGAAAGGTTCGATTGATCCGATGGGATCAAGAAAGGGTTCAATGGACTCAACCGAGTCGAACATTGACCAAAGTGACTTAACCGAGTCGAGAAAGGGTTCAATTGATCCAACGGGATCAAGAAAAGGTTCAATGGACTCAACCGAGTCGAACATTGACCAAAGTGACTCAACCGAGTCGAGAAAGGGTTCGATTGATCCAACGGGATCAAGAAAAGGTTCAATGGACTCAACCGAGTCGAACATTGACCAAAGTGACTCAACCGAGTCGAACATTGAATCCAATGGTCACAGGGGACCAAAAGGTTCAAATTGACCACAAAGGGCCAAGAATTGGTTTGGAGTGGTTGGATGCGTTGAAAATAGAATGACGATTGTCCGAACAACGAGACATACGTCACGCATTCGTTCAATCGGGGAAATGGAGAGACATACGTCAAACCACCCCTTTTTCATTCGAGTTTATGTTTGAAATTTAAGAAATCCCAAAGTTATCAAAACACTTGGTTTAAAACTCAAATGAAAAGGTTTTTATGTTCAAATTAGTTGTTGCAACCTATGAACAAGTTGCTTTGTTTATGTGCATGAAAATGAACAAATTTATGGCAAAATGCACAAATTTGTGAAGAAACGCACAAGTTCGACTCAAGTTTGAAAAAGATTTTGAAAAGTGAGCAAGATCGGCTCGAGTTCATGTTTTGATTGAAATTCATGAACAAGGTTGCTGTTCAAGATTGGTTTTGGAAAATAATGAACTTAGCGTATTGCTCGAATTTGATTTTGAAAGTTTAACGAACGTAACTTGTTTTGCAAGTTATTCAAAAAGTGTTGCTCAAACTTGTGAATCCTCCAATATCATGCAAAACTCTTGATATGGTTTGAATAAAATGAGTTTCAATCCTCTTAGGTTCTGAGCTTTTGGGTTAGAACCCCAAAAATTGGCTTTTTAGAAGCCTGAACTCAGATTCTGAGTTCTGTCATGGTCGCACTGCAAACTCTGCGAAATTTTGAGTTCAGAAGCTGCTTCTGAACTGCTGCTCAGAAGCAACTTCTGAACAAATCTCAGAACTTTTGGAGGAGTGAAAAGCTTTTGAAATTGGCAATAAAATGGGTGCAACAACTAATATAAATGTTTTGCAAACTTTGGGATTCCTTTGAAGTTCAAAAGGGGTTTTGAATCAAAAACGAGTGAAACTTAAAAATGCAAGACTGGGATTGAAACAAGTTGGAATCAAAAGCAGATGCAAACAGTATTCAAAATGAAATATAAACAGGTTAGAGTGACTTACCAACTCCTAGCCCAAAACTCTTGTTGCAAGAAAATGGAAAAGGCTTTGAATGGTTGAAGTTTTGCAAAGTTGGAAATGTTTGATGAATGCAAACAGCAAGAACAATGTTAAATTGCTATTGTTCTTCACTCTTTGTGTGATGTTTAATGCTGTTTTGATGGCTTGGTTATTTTGTATTGGTTTGGGATGATTTATGCAAAAAAGGATTGGAACTTTGCTCTAATCTTGCTAAAAAACCAACTCTGTTTTTGTGTGCATCAACTCACTTAATTCTCACTCTCTTTGAACTGGTTTTTTGCTCTAAAACCTCTGTCTTGTACTAGGTTAATTCTGTGTATTGAACTCTCAAAAGAACTGCCCTTAATCCTGCAGCAATGCATGGCTTTTATAGGCCAAAATAAGATCAAATGTCATGATGAGAAAATCTGCAGTAGGGCTGATTTTGTGCCATGATCATGACTGAATTGCTTTGCATTTAATGCTAAAGGGAAGAGGTGACATTGCCTTGCTGCAATGGTCAAGACTTTGGCTGAAATCAGTCATCAATGAAGCTAATTTTAGATAGCAATGATGATGAAAAAGTGAGAAAAATAGGGTAGCTTGCAATTGGGCTGTCCTTGGGATTAAACCTTGCAATCTTGAGAAGCCAAGCAAGAAAAAACGTGGGCTGGGATGTACAGAGGTTGGGAGAAACAAAAGAAGCATGTGGGCTGGTGTGAGAAGAGAAGAAAAGCTGCTGAAACAGGGCAGCAAAACCAACTCTTGGGCAAGCAAAAGCCTCTATGTTTGACTGGTTTTAGGGTGGAAAAGGAAGAAGAATTTGGGTAAGCTGCTTGCTGGCAAGCTCAAGGTCAGATTGTAATTTGTAGGCAATTGAAAGGGATTAGAGCTGCCCAAGGGCAGGCCAACTTGCTTGGCACATGCTTGGTTGGAAGAAAAACCTTCTCACCTTGGCTTTAATGGCACATGCTCAATTTCTTGCTTTGCTGAGTTCCAACAGCCACAATTGACAAATACAATGATAATAATAATGATAGGTGATAATAATAATAACTATAACGAAAATAAATCAAAGAAATTAAAATCTGCAAAAAATTCGCAGACTTCGCAGAGCGATGGGGACTTTGCTCTGCGAAGTCCTCATTTTATGAAATGTTGACTTTTTGTTGACTTTTGTTGACGTTGACTTTTCTCTTTTTTTTTTTTTTGAATTTTTTTTTGAAAAAGCTTGGGACAAAATTAGGGTACAACAGCTGCCCCTACTTAATTGTGTCTTTGCATAGAGAATGTGAGTGCTAAAGGCATCACATAAACTCTTTGCAAAGAACAATTAAGTAAAAGAAGGATCCGAATTTTGTCCTTCAAGGTGAGAAAATAATAAAAATATGCAAATGCAATGAATAAAAGTAAATGCAGGGTCACCTGAATAGGTGCTTAGACTGGCTCGACAAATTAGAAATAGATCGTCACCGGAATAGGTGATTAGATCTGACAAGTCGTCGCCTGAAAAGGTGCTTAGACTAAAAAGATAAAAAGATCGTCGCCTGAATAGCTGCTTAGATCTGACAAGTCGTCGCCTGAATAGGTGCTTAGACTGAAAAGATAAAAAGATCGTCGCCTGAATAGGTGCTTAGATCTGACAAGTTGTCGCCTGAATAGGTGCTTAGACTGAAAAGATAAAAAGATCGTCGCCTGAATAGGTGCTTAGATCTGACAAGTCGTCTCCTGAATAGGTGCTTAGACTGAAAAGATAAAAAGATCGTCGCCTGAATAGGTGCTTAGATATGACAAGTCGTCGCCTGAATAGGTGCTTAGACTGAAAAAATAAAAAGATCGTCGCCTGAATAGGAGATTAGATCTGACAAGTCGTCGCCTGAATAGGTGCTTAGACTGAAAAGATAAAAAGATTGTCGCCTGAATAGGTGCTTAGATCTGACAAGTCGTCGCCTGAATAGGTGCTTAGACTGAAAAGATAAAAAGATCGTCGCCTGAATAGGTGCTTAGATCTGACAAGTCGTCGCCTAAATAGGTGCTTAGACTGAAAAGATAAAAAGATCGTCGCCTGAATAGGTGCTTAGATCTGACAAGTCGTCGCCTGAATAGGTGCTTAGACTGAAAAGATAAAAAGATCGTCGCCTGAATAGGTGCTTAGATCTGACAAGTCGTCGCCTGAAAAGGTGCTTAGACTGAAAAGATAAAAAGATCGTCGCCTGAAAAGGTGCTTAGATCTGACCAGTCGTCGCCTGAATAGGTGCTTAGACTGAAAAGATAAAGAGATCGTCGCCTGAATAGGTGCTTAGATCTAACAAGTCGTCGCCTGAATAGGTGTTTAGACTGAAAAGATAAAAAGATCGTCGCCTGAAAAGGTGCTTAGATCTGACAAGTCGTCGCCTGGAAAGGTGCTTAGACTGAAAAGATAAAAAGATCGTCGCCTGAATAGGTGCTTAGATCTGACAAGTCGTCGCCTAAATAGGTGCTTAGACTGAAAAGATAAAAAAGATCGTCACTTGAAAAGGTGCTTAGATCTGACAAGTTGTTTTCACAGGGGGGAGGTTGATCATATCCAGCTGCTAGCACTGGAGGTAGATCCACTGGGGATAAAGGTGATCATATCCATGCCGCTAACACTGGAGGTAGATTCCTAAAGGCAAAGGTGATCTTGTTCAGCCGCTGATGCTGAAGGTTGAATCACTTGGGAATACTAGAGGTGATTGATAGATGTTGGTGAATATGTGATACTCACTGGAGAATACTGGTTGATGATGCATGATATGAATATGAGATGCATGTATATGAATGATTTGGTATAATGCATGCATGAATGAGTTTGATATGATGCATGTATGATGAATGATTTGGTGCATGTATTATGTTGACATTTGGGATGACAGACGTCATGTTGGACGCTGGGGGTTAAGATTGGATGCCGAGCAAATTCGGGTTTTGGTTGTGATTGTGCCAATGATGATTGGGCCTTTTTTTTTGAAATTGTATTTGCGAATGCCAATGAAAATTGGGCTTTGGGTGTGAGTAGGTGCCAAACCTGGTTGGGCTTTGATTATGATTGAATGCCGAGCAAAGTCGGGCTTTGGTTATGTTGTATTTGTATGTGCCAATGAAAATTGGGCTTTGGGGAATTTGTGTTTGTGTGTGCCAATGATGATTGGGCTTTGGGTGAGACTCCACTGGGGAAATGCCAATGAAAATTGGGCTTTATTGTGACTCGCTGGGGATATAAGGATCATTTTGGAAACATGATCGATATCCAGCCTTAGTTGATGAAAGAGAGGCATGGGGTGTGCTTTGACTTGAGGAATTATGTTCCTCCAACACTCAGGATCTTTGGGCTTCACGTGCCGCGAGCTACGCACTTATTTCTGCTGAAGAGCATAAGTCTTAAGATGACTGGCCAAATCGTTTCAGGCTTGGAGTCTTTTGATGCAACATTGGGGACCACCGAAATTCTTTCGACATTTACAAGATTCAAGTGAAACACACATTTATTTTTCGCAAAGTGTTTTTTCTTATTATTTCCCATGTTTCAATGCATTTTTAACATGAATAAAACAAACATTTTATGCACTAATGAGAACACAAAAATAATGAAAAAGGTAAAAAAATGAATTTTATTCAATGCAGATTTGATCCCTTGAATGGGATAACAATACATGAAGCAAGAAGTGATTACTCCTCTGGGGAAAAGATAGAGAAAGACAAGAAAAAGCAAAAGTAAAAAGAAATTTGTTTGAGGGTTGTTTTGGTACAACACACGCTATTTTCCTTATGACTTCGAAATCCTTTGAAAGATGATGACGAGACAGATTCTTCCCCTCTTGAATCTTGTCCGGATCTTGAATGTTGCAGTCCTTTGCCTTTCATATTTGTTTTGAGTATTTGAAACCCCTAACTTTTACCTGGACTGCTCTTTCGAGTTTTCAGTCCACCAGGGTGTATTTCCTTTTTTGATGTCCTTAATTTTTGCCTAGACCGCCTTTTCAGGTTTTCGATCTACCAGGACGCTCTCTATTGCCTAAACCTGCCCTTTCAGGTTTTCGATTTAGCGAGCTTTTTTTTTCTTTTTTTTTTAGGCGTAGTACTTCTTGACTGCATCGGAGTTTACTGAGAGTGGGAACTCTTCTCCGTCCATAGTGGTGATGATTAAAGCTCCGCCAGAGAAGGCTTTCTTTACCACATATGGTCCATCATAGCTAGGAGTCCACTTCCCGCGGGGATCCTTGTGGATAGGTAATATCTTCTTGAGCACTAGGTCTCCTTCTTTGAATTCTTGAGGACGGACCTTTTTGTCGAATGCCCTCTTGAGTCTCCTTTGGTATAGCTGTCCATGACATAACGCTGTTAGACGCTTTTCCTCTATGAGGTTCAGTTGGTCGAACCTTGTTTGGACCCATTCGGCTTCTTCTAACTTGGTTTCCATCAAGACCCTTAACGAAGGGATTTCAACCTCAATGGGAAGCACTGAATTCCATACCGTATACTAAGGAGAAAAGGGTTGCCCCAGTTGAAGTGCGAATGGCTGTTCTGTAGCCATGTAGTGCAAAGGGAAGCATCTCGTGCCAATCCTTGTATGTTTTCACCTATCTTCTGGATGATTTTCTTTATGTTCTTGTTGGCCGCTTCTACCGCACCGTTCATCTTTGGCCAATATGGTGAGGAATTATGGTGCTCGATCTTGAAGTCTTTGCACAACTCCTTCATCGTGTTGTTGTTTAGGTTTGCCCCATTATCGGTGATGATTTTGTGGGGAGTGCTGTAACGGCAAATGATTTCCTTCTTGATGAATCGGGCTACCACTTGTTTGGTTACGTTTGCATACGAAGCTGCTTCGACCCACATGGTGAAATAGTTGATGGCAACGAGGATGAAGCGATGTCCATTTGAAGCCTTGGGCTCGATCATTCCAATCATGTCTATGCCCCAGATAGAGAAAGGCCAGGGTGAGGTCATGACGTTCAGGGGAGTTGGTGGCACATGCACCTTGTCGGCATAAATTTGGCACTTATGACATGTCTTGGTATAGCGGAAACAGTCAGCTTCCATGGTTAGCCAGTAATAGCCCGCCCTTAGGATTTTCTTTGCCATTGCATGCCCATTGGCATGGGTTCCAAAAGATCCCTCGTGGATTTCTTTGATGAGCATGTCCGCTTCATGTTTATCCACACATCTGAGCAAGACCAGGTCATAGTTTCTTTTGTAGAGGGTGTTTCCGCTGAGGAAGAACTGGGATGCCAATCTTCTGAGGGTTCTCTTGTCGGTTTGTGAGACATTTTCTGGATACTCTTGCTCTTCGAGGTATCGCTTGATGTCGTAGAACCAGGGTTTGTTGTCAAGTCCTTCTTCGACTGTTGCACATACAACCAGTTTGTCCCTACGATTCATTTTTATGATTGGCGCCTCGTTGTGGAAATTTACTTGGTACATTGATGATAATGTAGCCAAGGCATCTGCCACCTGATTCTCTTCTCGAGGTATATGATGAAAAGTGATTTCATCAAAATGCTCAATCAATTCTACAACCCGGGCACTGGTAGGGAATCAAATTAGGATGCTTTGTTTCCCATTCTCCTTTGACTTGATAGATGACTAAGGCTGAGTCACCGTATACTTCAAGGTTTTTGATCCTTAGATCAATTGCTGCTTCGAGGCTTAGGATGCATGCTTCGTATTCTGCCATGTTATTGTTGCAGTCAAAGCATAACCTCGCTGTGAAGGGTTGGTATCCATTCTTTGGGGAGATTAAAACTGCCCCGATCCCGTGCCCCATGGCATTTGAGGCGCCATCGAAAGCGAGCTTCCATCGAGCTCTCGGTTCTGGCCCTTCATCATCGCTTGTGACTTTTTCGTCATTCAAGGCTACAATATCTTCATCCGGGAAATCGAATTGTATGGGTTGATAATCCTCCAATGGTTGGTGAGCAAGGTGCTCAGATAAGACACTCCCTTTTATAGCCTTTTGAGTGACATATTGGATGTCGTACTCAGATAGCAGCATTTGCCAACGGGCTATCTTTCCCGTGAGGGCAGGCTTTTCAAAGATGTACTTGATGGGATCCATCTTTGATATCAACCAAGTTGTATGGGTCAACATGCACTGTCTTAAGCATCGAGCAGCTCATGCTAAAGCGCAGCAAGTCTTTTCAAGCGAAGTATACCTTGATTCACAGTCGGTAAACTTCTTGCTTAGGTAGTAGATTGCGTGTTCTTTTCTTCCTGTTTCATCTTGTTGTCCTAACACATAACCCATTGATCCCTCAAGCACGGTTAGGTACAAGATGAGGGGTTTACCTGGAACCGGAGGTATTAAAATTGGTGGCTCTTGCAGGTATTGTTTGATCTTGTCAAACGCCTCTTGGCAGTCCTCGTTCCACTGAACGGATTGATTCTTCCTTAGCAGTTTGAAGATTAGTTTGCAGGTGGCTGTCATAAATGAGATGAATCTAGCGATGTAGTTCAACCTTCCTAAGAACCCACAGACCTCTTTCTCGGTATTTGGCGCTGGCATATCTTGGATGGCCTTTACCTTGTCAGGATCCACTTCAATACCCCTTTGGCTGACAATGAAACCCAATAATTTTCCGGATCTAACACCAAATGTGCACTTGTTAGGATTTAAGCGCAGCTTGAACTTCCTCAGGCGTTTGAAAAAGCTTTTGTAAATGGACTAGATGATCCTCTTCCGTTTGGGATTTGGCAATCATGTCATCGACGTAGACCTCAATTTCCTTATGAATCATATCATGGAAAAGAGTTACCATTGCTCTTTGATATGTTGCCCCGGCATTTGTTAACCCGAAAGGCATTACCTTATAGCAAAAAGTCCCCCATGGGATATCATGGAAAAGAGTTACCATTGCTCTTTGATATGTTGCCCCGGCATTTGTTAATCCGAAAGGCATTACCTTATAGCAGAAAGTCCCCCATGGAGTGATGAATGTGGTTTTCTCCATGTCTTCTGGAGCCATTTTGATTTGGTTATATCCCGAGAAGCCGTCCATAAAGGAGAAGACTGAGAATTGGGCGGTGTTGTCTACCAATATGTCAATATGTGGTAGCGGGAAATCATCCTTTGGGCTTGCTCTATTCAAGTCCCGGTAATCCACACACATTCTAACTTTGCCATCCTTCTTTGGGACTGGCACAATGTTGGCAACCCATGTTGGATACTTGGTTACTGCTAATAAGTCGACATCGAACTGCTTTTTGACCTCCTCTCTAATCTTGAGAACCATGTCGGGTCGGGTTCTTCTCAATTTCTGCTTTACTGGTGGGCATTCTGGCTTGAGTGGCAGTTTATGTACGACGATGTTAGGGTCTAAACCTGGCATTTCCTGATACGACCAAGCGAACACATCCACATACTCTTGTAGAAGCTTAACCAACTTTTCTTTCACATCCTCTTGCAGGGAGGCACCCACTTTGACCTCTTTCTTATCCTCTTCGGTCCCCAAGTTGACCATTTCAACTGGCTCCTTGTGAGGTTGTATTACCCTATCCTCTTGATTTGCAAGTCTGGACAATTCTTCAGGCAGTTCATAATCGTCCTCTTCATCATCTTCCGTTTGGTTAATTGGGAAATCAAAGTACATAAGGGATTAAGGCAGTGTTGTTTTTGGTTGGTGGATTTGTGGATCTGCATGAGTATGATTTGATTTTAGGCTTTTGTAGCAAAAATATTTTTTTAATTAATGCAAAAAAAGAAAAAGAAACTCAATTGGACATAAAATATAATTTTATTCATGATTGAAAATAACTTAAAACATGGGGGGCCCCACACAACTAATCATTTGCCTTGAGCAGAGCTAAATGATTTTTTTTCAAAAGCAAAAACAAACATGGTATATTACTTGAGCTTGGTAATGATTTCGGGAATTGCGATAGCCCTCCAGTTGTTCAAAGTTTCATCCGAAGCACAACGGTACACTAAATCAGGCACGTCTTCATCCGTGTCTTCAAGTAGAGCCACTTGGTCTTCATGGATAAAACCCGCACTGACAAATGTTTCCAAAATGGGAAAGATCCCTTGCTTTTGAGGCTTTGAGGAGGTTTCGGCTGATGGATGATATCCTAACCCGAAACGATTCTTCTTTTCAGGTATGTCCACTATCTTGCCCCATCCTAGTGGGTCTACTCTCTTCCAGAGCTTCTCTTATTGCCCTCCATGATGACATGGCTGTCCTAGCCTTTTTCTTGGGCTTTGAGCTCAGGGTCACGACATTCGCCACTTCCAAAGATTGGAAGGGAACATCCACAGCTTCTTCGTCGTTTACTATATAACGGAACGACGAAAGATGGCTTACCATCATATCTTTTTGCCCGGAAACTACAATCATCTTATCATCGACAATGAACTTAAGTTTCTGGTGTAGGGTAGAAGTGATGGCTCCGGCGATGTGAATCCATGGTTGTCCGAGAAGACAATTGTAAGTTGGATTAATATCCATGACTTGGAAGGTGATGGAGAAAACCTTAGGCCCGATTTGGACTGGTAGGTCGATCTCCCCTACGACGGCCCTTCTTGACCCATCGAAAGCTTTTACTACCAAAGCGCTTGGCTTCATTACCGTCCCTTCACATGACAGCTTTAGAAGGGTAGTCTTGGGCATGACGTTCAATGATGACCCCGTGTCCACTAATACTCGAGAGAGGATGTGGTCCATGCACTTCACGGAGATGTGCAAGGCGCGGTTGTGAATATGCCCCTCATCGGGTAGCTCATCGTCATTGAAGCCCAAATACCTACTTGAGGTAATATTTGCGACTATCCCGTCGAATTGGTCCACCGAGATGTCCTTAGTGACGTGTGCCTCGTTGAGGATCCACAGTAATGCTTTTCGGTGAGCCTCTGAGCTTAGTAGTAGAGATAACATGGAAATTTTGGAGGGAGTTTGACCCAACTGGTCAATGATCTTATACTCGCTCTTTTGGATTATTCTTAGGAACTCCTCAGCCTCCTTTTGCGGGGCTATTTTTTGAGAGGGTCCTGCTTGGTTCTCATCCTCTTCAACGCTCTTTTCTTTGAGCGGCTCTCTTGGTAGTTCAGCTGGTGCCTTCCCGAGTTCTTTCGGAGTGAAGACTCTACCACTTCTAGTCATTCCTCCAACACCGGTAATGTTAGTGATGTTGGATTCAATTCTTGCTAGTGGTTTTCCCTCCACATAGGCAACAGGTTGATAATTCCACGGTACCCTCTTTGTGCTTTCGAAAGAGAAGGGTGCCGGCACATGGAATGTTATGGGCTGTATAGGTATTGGTACCTCTCTCCTTTGGTATGTGATTTCGAGAGGTTTTGGGTCATGAGACTCCAAGGTAGCAACGTCCGTGCTATCCTTTGTATAACCCATTTGGATCCAACCTCGATCCATCAGCTCTTGAAGACATTTCTTCAATCCTTCGCACTTGTCGGGATTAATTATGCAGGCTTCACAAAACCGATCAATTTTTGCCTTATGATCGACATGGAGGTTTTTATATTGACCACATCTTGGATCGGGCCAATGTTTTCTTGTTCTTCCACTGCGTTCTCAGAGGGACCCGCATGCCCCGGCAATGGGTTACTCTTCAAATTGGGATTTTCCTCTTTGAAGGATAGCAACTTCCGGTCAATGAGATTCTGGACCTTGTATTTGAATGCTTTACAATCCTCGATGTTGTGCCCCGGGGTCCCCGGGTGGTATTCACATCTTGCATTTGCATCATACCAAGGTGGATATGGTGGCACCAAAGCTGGTAGTGGTTTTAGCTCAACCATCCCCTTTTGGATTAAGTACGGTCTGACCGTATGGCATGGGTACAGGATCAAACTGTACATTGTTGTAGTTATTCCTCGGGCCCGTTTGCTTCCTTGGTGGGTTCCCGCCTTGTTGTTGCTGCCGATTTTGTTGAGGCAACACTGCTGGTTGTCGAGGTGGAGTCGTGGGAATTACTTGAGGTGAGTAGTGCCCCTGAGCTGCTGTCGCTGCCACATAAGGATAATGATATTGAGGCATTTGATTTGAGGGTGCCCGAGATGGGCCCACTAAAACGGCGTTCGTCTCCCCCTCTTTCTTTTTATGAAAGTTGCTAGGGGGTTTCCTGGCTCCACCTTGAGTTTCTGGAGGGCCTTGGATCTTTCCCCTTTTTACTCCATCCTCTATCCTTTCACCAATTATGACTAGATCGGAGAAACCGGATGATGTGCTTCCAATCATTTTGTCATAATATGGGCCTTGTAGTGTGCCCATGAAGGTATCGACAAGCTCTCTTTCCAACAATGGTGGCTGTACACGAGAAGCTAGTTCCCTCCACCTTTGAGCGTACTCTTTGAAGGACTCAGTTGCTTCTTTGCACAAGATTTTGCAACTGCATCCTATTTGGAGCCATGTCCAAATTGTACTTGTATTGCTTTAAGAAAGCATCAGCTAAGTCCTTCCAAGTTTGGATGTGGGTACGCTCAAGTTGCATGTACCAATCCAATGACGCTCCGCTCAAACTGTCTTGAAACACATGAACCATGAGTTTCTCATTCGTAGCGTAGGCCGCCATCTTCCTACAGAACATCCGTAGATGGTTCCTAGGGCATTGAATTCCCTTGTACCTCTCGAAGTCCAGGTACTTTGAATTTTGGAGGGATTACCACATCAGGCACCAAGCACATGTCCAAAGCATTGTAGGCACCGTATGAGCTGGATCCTTCGACAACTTTTAACCTTTCTTCCAAAACGCGATACATTTGGGCGGCATCGTTGTCTTGGTGGGTATTGTCGGGAGCAGAATGTCTTGATTGATTGTCTTCCACGTTATGAGAAACATTCTCATGATGAGTGGTGGAATTCCCTTGAGGACGATGCTCTTCGTTCCTAACGGGGATTGTAAGTTGTGGTTGAGGAGGTGGTACAAGGTCATCACCTTCTGGTGGGGTGTAACCTTGAGGTAAACCGTAAGGAGGCCATACTACATTAGCCGCATCCACGGTTGGACGAGGGTTGCTCTCTCGGGCAGATAGAGCTTGCATTAACTCTAACATCTGATCCATCTTCCCTTTCATCTCATCAACCTCTCCTCTCAAAGCCGCTTGATTTTGTTCCAAATTGTCCATGATGCTTTGCTTGTTGGCTCGTGTTCCGTACGAGTGTTGGAGATCTGGCTCTTGGGCCGATGGCTTCTTAGGTTTTCTGGCTATGATTGCTTCAAACTGTTTTTTAGGGAAATGAATGAGTGTTTTTTTATGAAAAATGCATGAAGATGCATGTGAATGTATGTATGCGATGAGTATGCAAAAACATGCGTTTTTTTTTTGTTTATGCAAAAAAAATTTCATGAATGCAAATGTTATGAGATGCAGGGGTTTGGTATAGGAATGTTCAAAGTTTCCCCCCATCCTCACATGTAGGCTCTAGAGATGAGATTTTCTAAAAAGGTCCCTAGAATCACGGATCCCACAGGGAAAATAAGGTCGTCAATCGCAAATTACTCGCGAGACTTCAATAAATTCCAAGTGAAATCTCCTCTAGGCGGGGTTTTCGCATCCTACCTCACGGACATACGTCGACGCGGGCCTCCGCTTACACAACCACCATCCTATCTTAATTTTCTCTCAAGCTCGGGTAGAGAGCCTCAGACGTCCGGCATTAACCCGAACAATGTGGAGTAACATCGCTCATGTAACAACCCCACAGTTGATATAGGAACATGGCATAATGAAGCATATATAAATATAAAGCAAGAGAAGGATATAGACAATAAAATAAAAGCATGCAAGCAAAAAAGATAAAAACATTTAGCTTAAAAGCTAACTAGGATAGGCTTGACTCGCTAGTGAGGAAACATTTGTCCCCAGTGGAGTCGCCAGCTGTGCGCTCTCGTTAAAAAAAACGCAAAAACCTCGAGACGTGTACGAACGCTCGAAAGGCTGTGTGAAGTCGCCACCAAAGTTTTTGTTTAAAGGGAACGTTGATAAACCCTTAAGTTTTTTATTTTGAAGGGAAACGATAATAAAACCCTTGACGATGAGGAAAGGATGGTCATCGCAACCATTATCGGGTTCGGGAGTCGATTACGCAAAGGGAAGGTATTAGCACCCCTCACGTCCGTTGTACTCAACGGGAACCTCCTTGTAAGCTAAGGGTAGAATGTTTTTAAAGTTTTGCTTGCATGCTTGAATATATAAAAGGGAAAAAGAAAATATGATGAAGGGGAAAAAAGTTGTTTTTTATTATTGTGCTTGACAAGATGATGATCTTGCTCCTACGTATCTCCCGGTGCGATGGAGAAATCAAAGCTACGTAGTTCTTTGGTAGAAAAACGTATTTGTTGGTTATTTTTAAAGAACGATGTTTTGACCGTATTCTTGCGATTAAACGTAGCTTGTATGCTCGCGCATGGGAGGCTTAAGCGTTTGTTTCGAATCGCGCTAGAATAGATAAAACATGTCCGTTGGGGAAAAGGGTTCGAATTGGCCGCGAGGGGACCAAAAAAGGTTAAAATGACTCAACCGAGTCGAGAAAGGTTCGATTGACCCGACGGGATCAAGAAAGGGTTCAATGGACTCAACCGAGTCGAACATTGACCAAAGTGACTCAACCGAGTCGAGAAAGGGTTCAATTGATCCAACGGGATCAAGAAAAGGTTCAATGGACTCAACCGAGTCGAACATTGACCAAAGTGACACAACCGAGTTGAGAAAGGGTTCGATTGATCCAATGGGATCAAGAAAAGGTTCAATGGACTCAACCAAGTCGAACATTGACCAAAGTGACTCAACCGAGTCGAACATTGAATCCAATGGTCACGGGGACCAAAAGGTTCAAATTGACCACAAAGGGTCAAGAATTGGTTTGGAGTGGTTGGATGCGTTGAAAATAGAATGACGATTGTCCGAACAACGAGACATACATCACGCATTCGTTCAATCGGGGAAATGGAGAGACATACGTCAAACCACCCCTTTTTCATTCGAGTTTATGTTTGAAATTTAAGAAATCCCAAAGTTATCAAAACACTTGGTTTAAAACTCAAATGAAAAGGTTTTTATGTTCAAATTAGTTGTTGCAACCTATGAACAAGTTGCTTTGTTTATGTGCATGAAAATGAACAAATTTATGGCAAAATGCACAAATTTGTGAAGAAACGCACAAGTTCGGCTCAAGTTTGAAAAAGATTTTGAAAAGTAAGCAAGATCGACTCGAGTTCATGTTTTGATTGAAATTCATGAACAAGGTTGCTGTTCAAGATTGGTTTTGGAAAATAATGAACTTAGCGTATTGCTCGAATTTGATTTTGAAAGTTTAACGAACGTAACTTGTTTTGCAAGTTATTCAAATAGTATTGCTCAAACTTGTGAATCCTCCAATATCATGCAAAACTCTTGGTATGGTTTGAATAAAATGAGTTTCAATCATCTTAGGTTCTGAGCTTTTGGGTTAGAACCCCAAAAATTGGCTTTTTAGAAGCCTGAACTCAGATTCTGAGTTCTGTCATGGTCGCACTGCGACCAGAGCTTCGCACTGCGAACTCTGCGAAATTTTGAGTTCAGAAGCTGCTTCTGAACTGTTGTTCAGAAGCAACTTCTCAACAAATCTCAGAACTTTTGGAGGAGTGAAAAGCTTTTGAAATTGGCAATAAAATGGGTGCAACAACTAATTTAAATGTTTTGCAAACTTTGGGATTCCTTTGAAGTTCAAAAGGGGTTTTGAATCAAAAATGAGTGAAACTTAAAAATGCAAGACTGGGATTGAAACAAGTTGGAATCAAAAGCAGATGCAAACAGTATGCAAAATGAAATATAAACAGGTTAGAGTGACTTACCAACTCCTAGCCCAAAGTTCTTGTTGCAAGAAAATGGAAAAGGCTTTGAATGGTTGAAGTTTTGCAAAGTTGGAAATGTTTGATGAATGCAAACAGCAAGAACAATGTTTAAATTGCTATTGGTTATTTTGTATTGGTTTGGGATGATTTATGCAAGAAAGGATTGGAACTTTGCTCTAATCTTGCTCAAAAACCAACTCTGTTTTTGTGTGTATCAACTCACTTAATTCTCACTCTCTTTGAACTGGTTTTTTTGCTCTAAAACCTCTGTCTTGTACTAGGTTAATTCTGTGTATTGAACTCTCAAAAGAACTGCCCTTAATCCTGCAGCAATGCATGGCATTTATAGGCCAAAATAAGATCAAATGTCATGATGAGAAAATCTGCAGCAGGGCTGATTTTGTGCCATGAGCATGACTGAATTGCTTTTCATTTAATGCTAAAGGGAAGAGGTGACCTTGCCTTGCTGCAATGGTCAAGACTTTGGCTGAAATCAGTCATAAATGAAGCTAATTTTAGATAGCAATGATGATGAAAAAGTGATAAAAATAGGGTAGCTTGCAATTGGGCTGTCCTTGGGATTAAACCTTGCAATCTTGAGAAGCCAAGCAAGAAAAAATGTGGGCTGGGATGTACAGAGGTTGGGGGAAACAAAAGAAGCATGTGGGCTGGTGTGAGAAGAGAAGAAAAGCTGCTGAAACAGGGCAGCAAAACCAACTCTTGGGCAAGCAAAAGCCTCTATGTTTGACTGATTTTAGGGTGGAAAAGGAAGAAGAAAATGGGTAAGCTTCTTGCTGGCAAGCTCAAGGTCAGATTGTAGGCAATTGGGAGGGATGAGAGCTGCCCAAGGGCAGGCCAACTTGCTTGGCACATGCTTGGTTGGAAGAAAAACCTTCTCACCTTGGCTTTAATGGCACATGCTCAATTTCTTGCTTTGCTGAGTTCCAACAGCCACAATTGACAAATACAATGATAATAATAATGATAGGTGATAATAACAATAACTATAATGAAAATAAATCAAAGAAATTAAAATCTGCAAAAAATTTGCAGACTTCGCAGAGCGATGGGGACTTTGCTCTGTGAAGTCCTCATGTTATGAAATGTTGACTTTTTGTTGACTTTTGTTGACTTTGACTTTTCTCTTTTTTTTTTTTTTGAATTTTGTTATGAAAAAGCTTGGGACAAAATTAGGGTACAACACACTTCCTTTTTTTTAGTGTCTTCTTCTTTGGGACAGGGACCACCACCTTGCTCCAGCATTTAGATGATCCAACAACAGCACTCTTCTTAGTAACAGGAGTAGGCCTGCTGGCAGCAGCAATAGCCTTTCCTTTCCTATTCTTCAGCCTCTTGCCAAGACTTTGGTCAAGTCTTTTACCAATGGGTTCATCATCAGACTCCAGATCATCTATATTAACAGCAATTGTAAATTGATCCTTTACCATATCAGTACTAACTTCTTGAACTTTTTTATCAGACACAGGTTCAGACTCTTCTGCATTTTTGTCATTCTCACTGTTTACTGACTTGTCCTCTGACACAGCATCTTGGGAATGCTCATCAGTCTCCTTCTCTTGTGAACTGTCAGAAGGTGACACAACAATAGACTTACTGGCAGACTTTCCAGGAGACTTTTCTTGACTGGCTTTCTTCATTCCTCTTAGGTTTAAATGACCAAGCTTCTGGTGCCACAACTTAATCTCTTCTCCTTTTGATGATGCTTTTAGAGAGGAGTGAGCTATAAGACTAGTATCAACAACCTTGGGTTTCCATTCTTTTCTAACTTGAACACATGTATGGCTGACCTTTGGTTGAACATGAGGTTGTGGATATCCATACAGTTTGAAACAAAACGGTTTAATATGCCCCTTTTTCCACAGTAATGACATACCCAAGGATGAGATTTCCTCCTGCTCTTAGATCCTTGAGGTTTGTTCTGATGTTCCATCTTAGATTTGCCCATCATTGGATCAAATGTTTCAACAACTGCACTGACCTTTTTAGTTGATTTTGCTGTTTGTTCAAGGTCCTATAATAAAACCCTATACCACTTGGTTTCCCTTGGTTCTGACTCTCCAATATCTGTTCTAGCATATCAGTACCAGTGTTCAACATTCTGACTTGCTTCTTCATATGTTCAAGTTGAGAGTTCAGTTGGGTTACCTCATCTTTGAGATCAGAGATTTGTGCTAGATGGTCACTTCTTTCAGCATGCAATTGACTGATAGTCTCCTTCTGATTTACTAATAACTTGCAAACTTCTACAAATTTAACATGTAACTTTTTGCAAGAATCAGCAAGTTCTTCATAAGACAGTTCTTCATCACTGGATTCATTATCAGATGATGTTTCAGAATCTGATGGTATTTCAGAAACTGATGGTGCTTCTGAATCCTTAACTTTATCATCAGACAAGTATCTACCAGTTAAAGCAACAACATGTTTGGCAGACTCATACTCCACTTCTCCTTCTGAGTCATCTTCATCAGACCAAGAAACTGTCAAACTCTTCTTCTGTTTCTTGAGGTATGTGGCACATTCTGTTCTAATGTGACCATATTCTTCACACTCATGACATTGAACTCCTTTGGATTGATTGTCTTTCTCATCAGTTCTTGTCTTCTTTAAGTCATTTGGTTTGGATCTCCTGTCAGCCTGCTTTAGGATCTTTTTAAACTGCCTACTAAGCATCACAAGAGCTTCTGATGTGCTTTCATCATCCTCATTATCAGCATTTGCTACAGAAGCAACACCTTTCCCCTTCTTATCAGTCCTGTTATTAAAAGCTATCTTAAAATTCTGCAAGGATCCTATCGATTCCTCAACCTTCATACTGGAGATGTCTTGTGCTTCCTCAATGGCAGTCACCTTCATATCAAATCTCTTAGGTAGAGATCTAAGAATTTTTCTCACAAGTTTCTCATCAGACTCTTTTTCTCCAAGTGAATCAAATGAGTTAGCCATGTCCAGAACATTCATATAAAAGTCTTGTATGTTCTCATCCTCCAACATTTTGAGATTTTCAAACTTGGTGGTGAGAAGTTGAAGTCTGGACATTTTTACCTTGGATGTGCCTTCATGAGTAGTTTTAAGAATCTCCCAATCATCCTTAGCGACAGTGCACTACTTGATCATTCTGAACATATTCTTGTCCAGTCCATTGAATATAGCATTCAAGGCATTGGAGTTTCCAAGAGCTAATTCATCTTCTTCCTTGGACCTTACTTCTTCTGGTTTCAGATCAGCTGTCTTATTTCCATCTTTGTCAAGCACAACAGGATGTTTCCAACCTTTCAGAACTGCTTTCTAGGTCTTACTATCTATGGATTTAAGGAAAGCACTCATGCGTGATTTCCAATATTCATAGTTGGAACCATCCAACAGAGGTGGTCTGTTTACAAATCCTCCTTCTTTCTCCATTATGCCAGAAAATAACTTCCCTGGAGCTCATCCTAAAATAGGCAGGGTGCCTACTCTGATGCCAATTGAAATTCTGGCAGGTCCTGATTCTGAACGTAAAACAGAGTACAAATTTTGGTACAGTAAAACAAAGTACGCAAAACAGTAGTTCAGAAACAGAATAATAACAAACAGAAATAACAGACTGAAAGTAAAAGGCACAGGTGATTTGTTAACCCAGTTCGGTGACAAACACACCTACATCTGGAGGCTACCAAGCCAGGAAGGAAATCCACTAGCGTAGTCCTAGTTCTAAGTTCTCAGCAAACTCCAGTTTACAACTTATCACCTAGCAACTACTCGTATTGACTTCAACCTAGGAACTCCTAGACCTGAGATCCCATCTCACTTCCCTCAGTCAATCACTGCCCCAGTGATATCAGACTCTAATAACAATCAAAGTAGGAGACACACTCCAAAGACATAAACAGTCACTTTTGCTTAAAAGCTTCAAGTGATTACAACTCAATAAAATAAACCAACTCTAAACAACAGAATGCTATACAAAAACAGAGCACACAGCTCACAGACTCAAAACCTAAGAATAATATCTCAATAATAGCTTTTGGTTTTTGGTTGATTTTCTTCAATAGTAGCGTCCTCTATTTATAGTCTTCGGCAGCAACAAATAATTGAACCAAATATTCCTCAAAGATATATTTCCAAAATTCTTTAGAAGCATATAGAAGCAAATATTCTTCAGAAATATATTTTCCAAAGATTACTTTGAAAATATATTCACAAATAAAAGAAACCAATCTTCAGAAAATATCTCACGCAAATATTCTTCCTTCTAGAAACACACACAGCAAGGAGAATGTTGGTGTAAGCCCTAGAGGCCAATAGTTTATGTTGAACTCTTCATATGTATCATTACTTTTATTAATAAAATATGGCGTTCTTTATTACACTTGATATAAGATTAATAAAGTCCCTAGAATAGTTGGTTCATGTGATGGAATATTAAGTGTGACTTAATCATGAGATTACATCAACGGAAAGAACACTATTCTTAAAAGTATCTGTAGTCAAGCTTTAATATGAATTGGGATAATAATAAAGCATGAAGACTATTATGTATGTAGACTGATGACCATATCTCATGGGTCATGAATATGAGATATTAAGTCTATACATAGGTATGAGTATTAGGAGTAATATTTATACTGGATTGACCCATCGTGAGAATACTACATAGTATGTTATGAAATCGTCATAAGTTATTCTCATAATGATAATAGTGTATATCACTCTTAGACCTGAAACCACTGTGATCCCTAAATGTGGACTCAAGTGTTTTATTGCCATTCAAACGTTATCTGTAACAAGATAACTATAACGTTGGTTAATGGGCACTCGACGAATCATGCTGAGGGACATGAGTGTCCTAGATGGGATTTGTCCCTCCTTCATAACAGGAGATATATCTTTAGGCCTCTTGATGAAATATGACTGGAAAAAATGCATGGACATGCCGAATTAAGTCAATATGAGATATTGGACTTATTCGTTATTCAGTATATTTCAGGATCAAGAAATATAAATATTGAGCTAAACAAGGGTGACGCAAACTATGCCTTGTGTTCAATAAAGATATCAGGACAAAGGAGTAATCGTACACATAGATATTATCATGGAAAGGTTTCGTCAGATCACTTGACATTCTTGTCACTTGGGTAGTAGTGATGTGTTGCTAGATAACGCTCACTGTTTATAATATTAAATATAGGATTTAATATTATTGCCAACGTTGCAAGAACCTATAGGGTCACACACAATAGAACGGTAAAAAGGAGAAATATAAGTAATACTTATATGATGGGGTGCGTTTAGCAATTGACGCTAATTAGTTAGCGGAAGCTGATGGGTTAATGGGCTTATGGAAGCTCAACAATGAAGGCTGATTTTGTGCAGCAAGGAGCTCTATAAATAGAGCTCTAGTGCTGAAATCAGCACATGCAATTTTCGTGTAACCCTAAAAGGCTAAACCGAAATCCCTACTTCTCTCCCTAACCTCTGATCGCTTGGCTAGCACCGGGAACCAGAGGAAGCCGTTCGTGTGGACGAGTAGAGGCTTTGCTTGCTTGCTTAGCTGTGATCAAAGAAACTGTTTCTGCACTACAAGAGGTAACAACTCTATCACTGATTCATGTAATATTCGTAATGATCCAAGGAAAGGAAATCGAAAAATTTTAAACTTCCGCTGCACTTTTTCATGTCGATTTTCCTTCAGAGAATTCTTCAGACAAATCTTCAAAATATCATGCGAGAAAATTAACAGTTCGAACTACATCAAAAACAGAACGCAGAAAACCAGCTCCTGAAGGTGCTTCTAAAGGTCTGCGTCTTAAGTTCTGCGTCTGAACATTTCAGCTTCTGAAGGTTGCTTCTGAAGGTCAGCGTCTGAACAGTGCTTCTGAAGTTCAGCTTCTGAACAGTGCTTCTGAAGTTCAGCTTCAGAAGACTCAGCTTCTGAAGACCCAGCTTCTGAAGACGCACATATTGAGATTTCAGCTTCTAAAGACGTACTGCTCCTGAAGACGCACATATTGCTTGTATATTTGATTTTAGCAAACATGAAGCCAACAACCAAATATCCAACAATGTTCTACATGGTGGAAGCAAATGATGGGTATCTGTATAGGTCAGGGGTTGACCGTGGGTAGTTAGTTTGATGACAATTTGGATAGGGTGGTGGGCGATTGGGCCAATATACTTTTTTATTAAAATGTGTGGCTGCGTGGGGTCTGTTATGTGATAGGTTTAGACGGATTTATGATTTATCAGAGACTCGATTGTTGTTAGTTGCTGAGATATATTCTATAGATTGGGAGGGGTGGGGGTAGGGGAGAGGCTCGAAAATGGTAGTGACAGTTATTAGTTCGGGTGGATGAGTAGGTGGGAGAATGATATGAGCTGTTAAATAACATTTTTTTTTGCAGGATGGTGTGGAAGATAAGTGGAGGCGGCATCTAGATTCAGACAAAGCTTATAGTCCGGTGGTGTTTATCATATGTTGACCAAGAAGTAGTCGGTTCTTCAGGCGATTTCTAATGATATTATTTGTTCTAAATCAGTTCCGTTAAAAGTGTCTATGTTTGCTTGGCGATTATTAACCTAATCGAATCCCTACAGAAGATAATTTGTTATGCGAGGAATCATTTAATTCAATGCTTATATGTGTGTGAGTTTGGTGTAGGAAGGAGGAAATGTGAATTTTTTTAAAAGTATTTGGGGCTTAATTAGGAGATGGCTCGAAATCCATTCAATGACCAGCTTTATTTTTCTGATTATCTTGTGCAATTTAGAAATTTAGGTGGCGTTTTCAGATCACTTTGGTCATTGTTGCACCTGATTTGGTTAGTGTTTGTTTAGACTCCTTGGAAGGAAATGAATAGTCATTTTTTTTTCAGCGCAAGGAGGAATCGATTATTCACTTGTTTGACA
This sequence comes from Medicago ruthenica, assembly GCA_018208015.1. Taxonomy (NCBI): domain Eukaryota; kingdom Viridiplantae; phylum Streptophyta; class Magnoliopsida; order Fabales; family Fabaceae; genus Medicago; species Medicago ruthenica. Next base: position 86,734 of record WNNG01000619.1, on the reverse strand, counting down.
AAGTCAAATGTTTATCTTTCATTGGTTAAAAGTGAAAATTGTAAACTCAATTTTTAATCTTCATCTTAGGTGGCTTAATCCTATTATGTGTATGAATTTTGTCACTTAGTTTTTCAGCTTGTTGGTTGTTGTTAGATGTTTTGATTTTAATCCTTGCACTTACTTGCTAGGTAGAACTCCTTGCTTTGGTTAATATATTCCATTTCAGCTTGTTCAAAACAAAAATTCAACATATTGATAAAAAAAAAGTCAACATTTATGTGAATTGTGAATTTTTTATTAGAGGATGTGTAGACATGTCAACTAAATTGCAAAGATTAGGGTTTAATGCATAAACCACATCTCTTGGACAGTAGGTCAGATTATGTTCTTGAACAATTAAAGGCTTATTTGGGTTAACCTTAGCCTGTTACTTGCTATTCTAAGTTATCATCATTCTTCTATTTTTCCAAACAAAGGGTTATTGAGTGTTGTTCTATACAAAATTCTGCATAACTATGAAATTGGATCTAATGATAAACTTATCTAATGACTAGGGTTACTGGATCTTCTTTTAGGCAGATAGCCTAATGACTAGGGTTCACATATTTTAAATGTGGAGAAATGGAGAGTCTGAGGTTCGAACTCCGACCTCTACGTAATTGTCCTTCGAGCTACCAACCGAGTTATACATAAAGGATAATTGATTGCAGCTTCTATAGAGTACTTATTTTAGTTCATTGTTATTCAAAGATTCTTTTTAAAGCACATTATGGTCTTATGGTCATCACGTTCCCATTATTTAGCTGCTTATGGAACCTTTAATACTCAAGGGTGTGTTTGCGGGTGGAATTTGGGAGGGTTTTTAAAAGCTAAGTTTATTAAACACTTGCAAGTGCACAAACAAGGAGCTCAGTGTATAGACTAAAGCTCAAAATAGAACGCAATCATGTAATCAGCACCAAAAACAAACACCTTAAAAGGGATCAGCGCAACATCGAAAAACAAATGGAAACACAGCTAAACTGAGACCTGCTGGACAGCATAGTGTGCGCACCTCGTTTTTTAAAAAAACGCGCAATCCTCCGAGGACGTCCGTGGACGCTCGGAGGGCCTTGTGAAGTCGCCACCAAAGTTTTTGTGTAAAGGGAACGTTGATAAACCCTTAAGTTTTTTGTTTGAAGGGAAACGATAATAAAACCCTTGACGATGAGGAAAAGGACTGGTCATCGCAACCATTGTCGGGTTCGGGAGTCGATTACGCAAGGGGAAGGTATTAGCACCCCTCACGTCCGTTGTACTCAACGGGAACCTTCTATTTGGCTAAAGCTTAAATTGTTTTTAAATGTTTTGCGCGCATGCTTATCTATGTCAAAAGGAAAAAAGAAAAAATATGATGCGAGGGAAAAAGAAAGTTTTTTATTATTGCGCTTGACAAGATGTCGATCTTGCTCCTACGTATCTCCCGGTAGTCGGAGAATTCAAAGCGTACGTAGTTCTTTGGTAGAAAAACGTACATATGTTGGTTAATTTTAAATGGACGATGTTTTAACCGAATTCTCGCGATTAAACGTAGCTTGTATGCTCGCGCATAGGAGACTTATTAAGCGTCTTGCTTGTATGCTCGCGCATGGGAGACTTATTAAGCGTCTTGCTTGTATGCTCGCGCATGGGAGACTTATTAAGCGTCTTGCTTGTATGCTCGCGCATGGGAGACTTATTAAGCGTTTGTTTACGAATCGCGCTAGAATGTTAAAAGGCATGTCCGTTAGGTAAAAGGGTTCGAGTTGGTCGCTATGGGACCAAAAGGGGTGCAATGGACTCGATCGAGTCGATCATTGACCGAGGTGACTCAACGAGTCGGGGGATTGAATCTAGTGGCCACGGGGGACCAAAAGGTTCGGATTGGCCACAAGGGGCCAAGATTTGGTTTGTTATGGTTGGATACGTTGAAAATGGAATGACGATTGTCCGAACGACGAGACATACGTCACGCATTCGTACAATTGGGGCAATGGAGAGACATACGTCACACCATCCCTTTTTCATTCAAGTTTTTGGTTGAATTCCTTAGAAATCCCAAAGTTTATCAAAACATTTGGTTTGAAAACCAAGATGAAGAGGTTTTAGCAATTTTGATAGAAAACGCACAAGTTCGGCTCGTTTTGCGAACGATTTTGAAAAGCGAACAAATTCGGCTTATGTTCACGTTTGGGTTTTGAAAATCATGAACAATGTTTATTGTTCAAGTTTGAATTTGAATGTGATGAACATAGCTGGTTTGTTCAAGTTATTTTGAAAGTTTGTGATTGTAACTTGTTTTGCAAGTTATCCACACAAAGTGTCACCCGAACTTGCGAATCCTTCAAAATTATGCAAAATCCTTGACATGGTTTGGATAAAATGAGTTTTAAACCTCCTAGGTTCTGAGCTCTTGGGCTAGAACCTCAAAAATTGGCCATTTGGGAGCCTAAACTCAGATTCTGAGTTCTGTCATGGTCGCACTGCGACCATGACTTCGCACTGCGAACAATGCGAATTTTTAAGTTCAGAAGCTGTTTCTGAACTGTTGTTCAGAAACAACTTCTGAACACACTCAGGACCTTTTAGGAGAGTGAAAAGATTTGAGTTTTTGCAATGAAAAGGGCTGGACAAACCAGTTTTGATGTTTTGCAAAACTTGGGATTTCTTTTGAAATTCAAAAGGGGTTTTTTAGAACCAAAAGGTTTTGGACCAAAATTGCTATGCAAGCACAATTGAAAATGCAAGACAAAGGCTTAGAAACTTACAGAGATCCTTAGCAAAGCTCCAGCTGCAATGAACTTGGATTGGTTGAAGGTTCTTGCAAAGGTTTTTGAATGTTGGATGAACTTTGAATTTGTGCAAAGCTTTGTGTTTGATTTGTTTTTGCTAGTGTTTTGGCTGGTTTTCTCTGGTTGTTTGAGTAGTGTTTCTTTGTATGTATAATGCTCTTTGAATGCTGTCTTAATTGCTCTTGCCTTGCATCTCTATTTATAGGCCAAAATGCAATCTCATGTAATGATGGAAAATCCATAGGACCTAGCTGATTTGTGGCCTAAATTCAGGCTATTTGGCTTTGCATTTAATGCTAATGGATAGAGGCAACCTTGCCTTGTGCCAAGGGTTAAAAGCTTGACTGATTTCAGCCACAAATTCAATAGTCTTTGGATAGAAATGATGAGAAACATGGCTGGATTGCAATTGGCTAAGCTTGGGGATTGATCCTTGCAATCTCAATGGTTGATCAATAAAAACGTGCACTGTGATGTGAAGAGGTTGGGGGATGCAAAAGGCAACATGTGGCTGGTGTGAGAGGGATGAAAAGCTGTTGCAAAACAGGGCAAGCAATCATGGCTTTTGCAAGTACAAAACCAGCTGGGTTTGACTGGTTTTGGGGGAGCAAGCAGGAGGAAAGTCTTCAAGCAGGTGGCTGGCAACCTTGGGGTGGTTAACAGGTCACTTGGGAGGGACAAGAGCTGCCCAAGGGCAAGCCCACTTGCTTGTCACATGCTAGGTTGGAAGAAAAAGCTTATTTCCTTGACATTAATGGCAAGTCTCTCAATTCTGGTTTTGCTTGGCCCAAATAGCCATGAATGCTGATTAAAATAAATATGCAAATGATGTGTAACAAAAACTGGAATTAAATCAAAGAAACCAAAAATCTGCAGAAAAATGGCAGACTCATCATTTTTGCAATGTTGACTTTTTTGTTGACTTTGGTTGACTTTGACCTTTTCCCTCTCTTTGATTTTTTTGATTTTTGTTTTTAAAAGGCTTAGGACAAAATTGGGGTACTACAGCTGCCCCTACTTAATTGTGTCTTTGCATAGAGTGTGTGAGTGCCGAAGGCATCTCATGAACTCTTTGCGAAGATCAATTAGGTAAAAGAAGGATCCGAATTTTGTCCTTCGCGGAATGAAAAGATTGCAGTGAAATGAAAAAATTGCTATGCAAAATGTAAAAAAATGAAAAAGGTAAAAGGTTGACCATATCCAGCCGCTGACACTGGAGGTAGATCTCTAAGGATGGAGTGGTTCTATTCAGCCGCTTACACTGAAGGTTGATCCACTGGGAATAAAGGTTGATCGTATCCAGCCGCTAACACTAGAGGTAGATTCACTGGGGAGGGGTGTGATCTTATTCAGCCGCTTACACTGAAGGTCGAAACACTGAGGAAGGTGATCTTATCTAGCCGCTTACACTAGAGGTCGATACCTAAAGAAAGGTGATCTTATTCAGCCGCTTACACTGAAGGTCGATTCCTAACGGGGGAGTGATCTTATTCAGCCGCTTACACTGAAGGTCGAAACACTGAGGAAGGTGATCTTATCTAGCCGCTTACACTAGAGGTCGATACCTAAAGAAAGATGATCTTATTCAGCCGCTTACACTGAAGGTCGATTCCTAACGGTGAAGAGCCGCTAACACTGAAGGTCGAAACACTGAGGAAGGTGATCTTATCTAGCCGCTTACACTAGAGGTCGATCCCTAAAGAAAGGTGATCTTATTCAGCCGCTTACACTGAAGGTCGATTCCTAACGGGGGAGTGATCTTATTCAGCCGCTTACACGGAAGGTCGAAACACTGAGGATAGGTAATCTTATCTAGCCGCTTACACTAGAGGTGGATTCCTAAACTGAAATGGTCTTACCCTGAATAGGTGCCCCACTGGGGCTTCCCTGGGGAAATAAAATATACCGCTATGGGGGTACATGTAATCATCTCTAGACTTGGCTAGTACTTAGATTGTTGAAAGAGGAAAACATGAATGTATGATGCATGATATGCTTCCTGTTGTCTTTATGCAGTATGTTATGCAATATGGTATGATATGCATGTATGAATGAATATGATATGCTATGCATGTATGAACGAATATGATATGCTGGGGGTTATGATTGGGTGCCGAGCAAAGTCGGGCTTTGGTGGTGATTGCGCCAATGATGATTGGGCTTTGGGTGAGACTCCACTGGGGAATGCCAATGAAAATTGTTTGGGTTGGAAATTTGTGAGTAGGCGCCAATGATGATTGGGCTTTGGTTTTGTTGGTGAGTGCCAATGAAAATTGGGCTTTGGTTTGCCAGTGATTATTGGGCTTTGGTTTGCCAATGAATATTGGGCTTTTTGTTTGGATGCCGAGCGAGGTCGGGCTTTTCGATTTTGGTTGCCGAGCGAGGTCGGGCTTTTTTATTTTGGTTGCCGAGCGAGGTCGGGCTTTTGCTGATTGGTGTGATCTCACTGGGGATATAAGGATCATTTTGGAAGCATGATCGATATCCGGCCTTAGTGGATGAAAAAGATGTATGAGGGTGTGCTTTATTTTGGGGAAATTTGTTCCTCCGACACTCGGGATCTTTACGTTTCACGTATCATGAGTTACGCACTTGTTTCTGCTGAAGAGCATGAGTCTTAAAATGACTGATGCAAAGCTTCAAGTTTTGAGTCCTCTGATGCAATACCGGGGACCAACAAAATTCTTTCGACATTCAACGTCCAAGTAAAAAAACACTTTTTTTTTTGTTTTTTATGTTATTCCCATATTTCAATGCATTATCTATCATGAATAAAAACACATTTTATGAGCAAGTAAGGACGCATAACAATGAAAAGGTTTTAAAAATGACTTTGATTCAACGAAACTTAGTCCCTTGTATGGGTAACTATTCGTGAAAATGTAATCCCTATAAGAGGTGATTACTGAGATAGGGAGAAAAGAAGAAACAAAAAGACAAATGGAAATTGATCCTTTACCATATCATCAGACTCCAGATCATCTATATTAACAGCAATTGTAAATTGATCCTTTACCATATCAGTACTAACTTCTTGAACTTTTTTATCAGACACAGGTTCAGACTCTTCTGCATTTTTGTCATTCTCACTGTTTACTGACTTGTCCTCTGACACAGCATCTTCGGAATGCTCATCAGTCTCCTTCTCTTGTGAACTGTCAGAAGGTGACACAACAATAGACTTACTGGCAGACTTTCCAGGAGACTTTTCTTGACTGGCTTTCTTCATTCCTCTTAGGTTTAAATGACCAAGCTTCTGGTGCCACAACTTAATCTCTTCTCCTTTTGATGATGCTTTTAGAGAGGAGTGAGCTATAAGACTAGTATCAACAACCTTGGGTTTCCATTCTTTTCTAACTTGAACACATGTATGGCTGACCTTTGGTTGAACATGAGGTTGTGGATATCCATACAGTTTGAAACAAAACGGTTTAATATGCCCCTTTTTCCACAGTAATGACATACCCAAGGATGAGATTTCCTCCTGCTCTTAGATCCTTGAGGTTTGTTCTGATGTTCCATCTTAGATTTGCCCATCATTGGATCAAATGTTTCAACAACTGCACTGACCTTTTTAGTTGATTTTGCTGTTTGTTCAAGGTCCTATAATAAAACCCTATACCACTTGGTTTCCCTTGGTTCTGACTCTCCAATATCTGTTCTAGCATATCAGTACCAGTGTTCAACATTCTGACTTGCTTCTTCATATGTTCAAGTTGAGAGTTCAGTTGGGTTACCTCATCTTTGAGATCAGAGATTTGTGCTAGATGGTCACTTCTTTCAGCATGCAATTGACTGATAGTCTCCTTCTGATTTACTAATAACTTGCAAACTTCTACAAATTTAACATGTAACTTTTTGCAAGAATCAGCAAGTTCTTCATAAGACAGTTCTTCATCACTGGATTCATTATCAGATGATGTTTCAGAATCTGATGGTATTTCAGAAACTGATGGTGCTTCTGAATCCTTAACTTTATCATCAGACAAGTATCTACCAGTTAAAGCAACAACATGTTTGGCAGACTCATACTCCACTTCACCTTCTGAGTCATCTTCATCAGACCAAGAAACTGTCAAACTCTTCTTCTGTTTCTTGAGGTATGTGGCACATTCTGTTCTAATGTGACCATATTCTTCACACTCATGACATTGAACTCCTTTGGATTGATTGTCTTTCTCATCAGTTCTTGTCTTCTTTAAGTCATTTGGTTTGGATCTCCTGTCAGCCTGCTTTAGGATCTTTTTAAACTGCCTACTAAGCATCACAAGAGCTTCTGATGTGCTTTCATCATCCTCATTATCAGCATTTGCTACAGAAGCAACACCTTTCCCCTTCTTATCAGTCCTGTTATTAAAAGCTATCTTAAAATTATGCAAGGATCCTATCGATTCCTCAACCTTCATACAGGAGATGTCTTGTGCTTCCTCAATGGCAGTCACCTTCATATCAAATCTCTTAGGTAGAGATCTAAGAATTTTTCTCACAAGTTTCTCATCAGACTCTTTTTCTCCAAGTGAATCAAATGAGTTAGCCATGTCCAGAACATTCATATAAAAGTCTTGTATGTTCTCATCCTCCAACATTTTGAGATTTTCAAACTTGGTGGTGAGAAGTTGAAGTCTGGACATTTTTACCTTGGATGTGCCTTCATGAGTAGTTTTAAGAATCTCCCAATCATCCTTAGCGACAGTGCACTACTTGATCATTCTGAACATATTCTTGTCCAGTCCATTGAATATAGCATTCAAGGCATTGGAGTTTCCAAGAGCTAATTCATCTTCTTCCTTGGACCTTACTTCTTCTGGTTTCAGATCAGCTGTCTTATTTCCATCTTTGTCAAGCACAACAGGATGTTTCCAACCTTTCAGAACTGCTTTCCAGGTCTTACTATCTATGGATTTAAGGAAAGCACTCATGCGTGATTTCCAATATTCATAGTTGGAACCATCCAACAGAGGTGGTCTGTTTACAAATCCTCCTTCTTTCTCCATTATGCCAGAAAATAACTTCCCTGGAGCTCATCCTAAAATAGGCAGGGTGCCTACTCTGATGCCAATTGAAATTCTGGCAGGTCCTGATTCTGAACGTAAAACAGAGTACAAATTTTGGTACAGTAAAACAAAGTACGCAAAACAGTAGTTCAGAAACAGAATAATAACAAACAGAAATAACAGACTGAAAGTAAAAGGCACAGGTGATTTGTTAACCCAGTTCGGTGACAAACACACCTACATCTGGAGGCTACCAAGCCAGGAAGGAAATCCACTAGCGTAGTCCTAGTTCTAAGTTCTCAGCAAACTCCAGTTTACAACTTATCACCTAGCAACTACTCGTATTGACTTCAACCTAGGAACTCCTAGACCTGAGATCCCATCTCACTTCCCTCAGTCAATCACTGCCCCAGTGATACCAGACTCTAATAACAATCAAAGTAGGAGACACACTCCAAAGACATAAACAGTCACTTTTGCTTAAAAGCTTCAAGTGATTACAACTCAATAAAATAAACCAACTCTAAACAACAGAATGCTATACAAAAACAGAGCACACAGCTCACAGACTCAAAACCTAAGAATAATATCTCAATAATAGCTTTTGGTTTTTGGTTGATTTTCTTCAATAGCAGCGTCCTCTATTTATAGTCTTCGGCAGCAACAAATAATTGAACCAAATATTCCTCAAAGATATATTTCCAAAATTCTTTAGAAGCATATAGAAGCAAATATTCTTCAGAAATATATTTTCCAAAGATTACTTTCAAAATATATTCACAAATAAAAGAAACCAATCTTCAGAAAATATCTCACGCAAATATTCTTCCTTCTAGAAACACACACAGCAAGGAGAATGTTGGTGTAAGCCCTAGAGGCCAATAGTTTATGTTGAACTCTTCATATGTATCATTACTTTTATTAATAAAATATGGCGTTCTTTATTACACTTGATATAAGATTAATAAAGTCCCTAGAATAGTTGGTTCATGTGATGGAATATTAAGTGTGACTTAATCATGAGATTACATCAACGGAAAGAACACTATTCTTAAAAGTATCCGTAGTCAAGCTTTAATATGAATTGGGATAATAATAAAGCATGAAGACTATTATGTATGTAGACTGATGACCATATCTCATGGGTCATGAATATGAGATATTAAGTCTATACATAGGTATGAGTATTAGGAGTAATATTTATACTGGATTGACCCATCGTGAGAATACTACATAGTATGTTATGAAATCGTCATAAGTTATTCTCATAATGATAATAGTGTATATCACTCTTAGACCTGAAACCACTGTGATCCCTAAATGTGGACTCAAGTGTTTTATTGCCATTCAAACGTTATCTGTAACAAGATAACTATAACGTTGGTTAATGGGCACTCGACGAATCATGCTGAGGGACATGAGTGTCCTAGACGGGATTTGTCCCTCCTTCATAACAGGAGATATATCTTTAGGCCTCTTGATGAAATATGACTGGAAAAAATGCATGGACATGCCGAATTAAGTCAATATGAGATATTGGACTTATTCGTTATTCAGTATATTTCGGGATCAAGAAATATAAATATTGAGCTAAACAAGGGTGACGCAAACTATGCCTTGTGTTCAATAAAGATATCAGGACAAAGGAGTAATCGTACACATAGATATTATCATGGAAAGGTTTCGTCAGATCACTTGACATTCTTGTCACTTGGGTAGTAGTGATGTGTTGCTAGATAACGCTCACTGTTTATAATATTAAATATAGGATTTAATATTATTGCCAACGTTGCAAGAACCTATAGGGTCACACACAATAGAACGGTAAAAAGGAGAAATATAAGTAATACTTATATGATGGGGTGCGTTTAGCAATTGACGCTAATTAGTTAGCGGAAGCTGATGGGTTAATGGGCTTATGGAAGCTCAACAATGAAGGCTGATTTTGTGCAGCAAGGAGCTCTATAAATAGAGCTCTAGTGCTGAAATCAGCACATGCAATTTTCGTGTAACCCTAAAAGGCTAAACCGAAATCCCTACTTCTCTCCCTAACCTCTGATCGCTTGGCTAGCACCGGGAACCAGAGGAAGCCGTTCGTGTGGACGAGTAGAGGCTTTGCTTGCTTGCTTAGCTGTGATCAAAGAAACTGTTTCTGCACTACAAGACGTAACAACTCTATCACTGATTCATGTAATATTCGTAATGATCCAAGGAAAGGAAATCGAAAAATTTTAAACTTCCGCTGCACTTTTTCATGTCGATTTTCCTTCAGAGAATTCTTCAGACAAATCTTCAAAATATCATGCGAGAAAATTAACAGTTCGAACTACATCAAAAACAGAACGCAGAAAACCAGCTTCTGAACGTGCTTCTAAAGGTCTGCGTCTTAAGTTCTGCGTCTGAACATTTCAGCTTCTGAAGGTTGCTTCTGAAGGTCAGCGTCTGAACAGTGCTTCTGAAGTTCAGCTTCTGAACAGTGCTTCTGAAGTTCAGCTTCAGAAGACTCAGCTTCTGAAGACCCAGCTTCTGAAGACGCACATATTGAGATTTCAGCTTCTAAAGACGTACTGCTCCTGAAGACGCACATATTGCTTGTATATTTGATTTTAGCAAACATGAAGCCAACAACCAAATATCCAACAATGTTCTACATGGTGGAAGCAAATGATGGGTATCTGTATAGGTCAGGGGTTGACCGTGGGTAGTTAGTTTGATGACAATTTGGATAGGGTGGTGGGCGATTGGGCCAATATACTTTTTTATTAAAATGTGTGGCTGCATGGGGTCTGTTATGTGATAGGTTTAGACGGATTTATGATTTATCAAAGACTCGATTGTTGTTAGTTGCTGAGATATATTCTATAGATTGGGAGGGGTGGGGGTAGGGGAGAGGCTCGAAAATGGTAGTGACAGTTATTAGTTCGGGTGGATGAGTAGGTGGGAGAATGATATGAGCTGTTAAATAACATTTTTTTTTGCAGGATGGTGTGGAAGATAAGTGGAGGCGGCATCTAGATTCAGACAAAGCTTATAGTCCAGTGGTGTTTATCATATGTTGACCAAGAAGTAGTCGGTTCTTCAGGCGATTTCTAATGATATTATTTGTTCTAAATCAGTTCCGTTAAAAGTGTCTATGTTTGCTTGGCGATTATTAACCTAATCGAATCCCTACAGAAGATAATTTGTTATGCGAGGAATCATTTAATTCAATGCTTATATGTGTGTGAGTTTGGTGTAGGAAGGAGGAAATGTGAATTTTTTTAAAAGTATTTGGGGCTTAATTAGGAGATGGCTCGAAATCCATTCAATGACCAGCTTTATTTTTCTGATTATCTTGTGCAATTTAGAAATTTAGGTGGCGTTTTCAGATCACTTTGGTCATTGTTGCACCTGATTTGGTTAGTGTTTGTTTAGACTCCTTGGAAGGAAATGAATAGTCATTTTTTTTTCAGCGCAAGGAGGAATCGATTATTCACTTGTTTGACAAAGTCAAATGTTTATCTTTCATTGGTTAAAAGTGAAAATTGTAAACTCAATTTTTAATCTTCATCTTAGGTGGCTTAATCCTATTATGTGTATGAATTTTGTCACTTAGTTTTTCTGCTTGTTGGTTGTTATTAGATGTTTTGATTTTAATCCTTGCACTTACTTGCTAGGTAGAACTCCTTGCTTTGGTTAATATATTCCATTTCAGCTTGTTCAAAACAAAAATTCAACATATTGATAAAAAAAAAGTCAACATTTATGTGAATTGTGAATTTTTTATTAGAGGATGTGTAGACATGTCAACTAAATTGCAAAGATTAGGGTTTAATGCATAAACCACATCTCTTGGACAGTAGGTCAGATTATGTTCTTGAACAATTAAAGGCTTATTTGGGTTAACCTTAGCCTGTTACTTGCTATTCTAAGTTATCATCATTCTTCTATTTTTCCAAACAAAGGGTTATTGAGTGTTGTTCTATACAAAATTCTGCATAACTATGAAATTGGATCTAATGATAAACTTATCTAATGACTAGGGTTACTGGATCTTCTTTTAGGCAGATAGCCTAATGACTAGGGTTCACATATTTTAAATGTGGAGAAATGGAGAGTCTGAGGTTCGAACTCCGACCTCTACGTAATTGTCCTTCGAGCTACCAACCGAGTTATACATAAAGGATAATTGATTGCAGCTTCTATAGAGTACTTATTTTAGTTCATTGTTATTCAAAGATTCTTTTTAAAGCACATTATGGTCTTATGGTCATCACGTTCCCATTATTTAGCTGCTTATGGAACCTTTAATACTCAAGGGTGTGTTTGCGGGTGGAATTTGGGAGGGTTTTTAAAAGCTAAGTTTATTAAACACTTGCAAGTGCACAAACAAGGAGCTCAGTGTATAGACTAAAGCTCAAAATAGAACGCAATCATGTAATCAGCACCAAAAACAAACACCTTAAAAGGGATCAGCGCAACATCGAAAAACAAATGGAAACACAGCTAAACTGAGACCTGCTGGACAGCATAGTGTGCGCACCTCGTTTTTTAAAAAAACGCGCAATCCTCCGAGGACGTCCGTGGACGCTCGGAGGGCCTTGTGAAGTCGCCACCAAAGTTTTTGTGTAAAGGGAACGTTGATAAACCCTTAAGTTTTTTGTTTGAAGGGAAACGATAATAAAACCCTTGACGATGAGGAAAAGGACTGGTCATCGCAACCATTGTCGGGTTCGGGAGTCGATTACGCAAGGGGAAGGTATTAGCACCCCTCACGTCCGTTGTACTCAACGGGAACCTTCTATTTTGCTAAAGCTTAAATTGTTTTTAAATGTTTTGCGCGCATGCTTATCTATGTCAAAAGGAAAAAAGAAAAAATATGATGCGAGGGAAAAAGAAAGTTTTTTATTATTGCGCTTGACAAGATGTCGATCTTGCTCCTACGTATCTCCCGGTAGTCGGAGAATTCAAAGCGTACGTAGTTCTTTGGTAGAAAAACGTACATATGTTGGTTAATTTTAAATGGACGATGTTTTAACCGAATTCTCGCGATTAAACGTAGCTTGTATGCTCGCGCATAGGAGACTTATTAAGCGTCTTGCTTGTATGCTCGCGCATGGGAGACTTATTAAGCGTCTTGCTTGTATGCTCGCGCATGGGAGACTTATTAAGCGTCTTGCTTGTATGCTCGCGCATGGGAGACTTATTAAGCGTTTGTTTACGAATCGCGCTAGAATGTTAAAACGCATGTCCGTTAGGTAAAAGGGTTCGAGTTGGTCGCTATGGGACCAAAAGGGGTGCAATGGACTCGATCGAGTCGATCATTGACCGAGGTGACTCAACGAGTCGGGGGATTGAATCTAGTGGCCACGGGGGACCAAAAGGTTCGGATTGGCCACAAGGGGCCAAGATTTGGTTTGTTATGGTTGGATACGTTGAAAATGGAATGACGATTGTCCGAACGACGAGACATACGTCACGCATTCGTACAATCGGGGCAATGGAGAGACATACGTCACACCATCCCTTTTTCATTCAAGTTTTTGGTTGAATTCCTTAGAAATCCCAAAGTTTATCAAAACATTTGGTTTGAAAACCAAGATGAAGAGGTTTTAGCAATTTTGATAGAAAACGCACAAGTTCGGCTCGTTTTGCGAACGATTTTGAAAAGCGAACAAATTCGGCTTATGTTCACGTTTGGGTTTTGAAAATCATGAACAATGTTTATTGTTCAAGTTTGAATTTGAATGTGATGAACATAGCTGGTTTGTTCAAGTTATTTTGAAAGTTTGTGATTGTAACTTGTTTTGCAAGTTATCCACACAAAGTGTCACCCGAACTTGCGAATCCTTCAAAATTATGCAAAATCCTTGACATGGTTTGGATAAAATGAGTTTTAAACCTCCTAGGTTCTGAGCTCTTGGGCTAGAACCTCAAAAATTGGCCATTTGGGAGCCTAAACTCAGATTCTGAGTTCTGTCATGGTCGCACTGCGACCATGACTTCGCACTGCGAACAATGCGAATTTTTAAGTTCAGAAGCTGTTTCTGAACTGTTGTTCAGAAACAACTTCTGAACACACTCAGGACCTTTTAGGAGAGTGAAAAGATTTGAGTTTTTGCAATGAAAAGGGCTGGACAAACCAGTTTTGATGTTTTGCAAAACTTGGGATTTCTTTTGAAATTCAAAAGGGGTTTTTTAGAACCAAAAGGTTTTGGACCAAAATTGCTATGCAAGCACAATTGAAAATGCAAGACAAAGGCTTAGAAACTTACAGAGATCCTTAGCAAAGCTCCAGCTGCAATGAACTTGGATTGGTTGAAGGTTCTTGCAAAGGTTTTTGAATGTTGGATGAACTTTGAATTTGTGCAAAGCTTTGTGTTTGATTTGTTTTTGCTAGTGTTTTGGCTGGTTTTCTCTGGTTGTTTGAGTAGTGTTTCTTTGTATGTATAATGCTCTTTGAATGCTGTCTTAATTGCTCTTGCCTTGCATCTCTATTTATAGGCCAAAATGCAATCTCATGTAATGATGGAAAATCCATAGGACCTAGCTGATTTGTGGCCTAAATTCAGGCTATTTGGCTTTGCATTTAATGCTAATGGATAGAGGCAACCTTGCCTTGTGCCAAGGGTTAAAAGCTTGACTGATTTCAGCCACAAATTCAATAGTCTTTGGATAGAAATGATGAGAAACATGGCTGGATTGCAATTGGCTAAGCTTGGGGATTGATCCTTGCAATCTCAATGGTTGATCAATAAAAACGTGCACTGTGATGTGAAGAGGTTGGGGGATGCAAAAGGCAACATGTGGCTGGTGTGAGAGGGATGAAAAGCTGTTGCAAAACAGGGCAAGCAATCATGGCTTTTGCAAGTACAAAACCAGCTGGGTTTGACTGGTTTTGGGGGAGCAAGCAGGAGGAAAGTCTTCAAGCAGGTGGCTGGCAACCTTGGGGTGGTTAACAGGTCACTTGGGAGGGACAAGAGCTGCCCAAGGGCAAGCCCACTTGCTTGTCACATGCTAGGTTGGAAGAAAAAGCTTATTTCCTTGACATTAATGGCAAGTCTCTCAATTCTGGTTTTGCTTGGCCCAAATAGCCATGAATGCTGATTAAAATAAATATGCAAATGATGTGTAACAAAAACTGGAATTAAATCAAAGAAACCAAAAATCTGCAGAAAAATGGCAGACTCATCATTTTTGCAATGTTGACTTTTTTGTTGACTTTGGTTGACTTTGACCTTTTCCCTCTCTTTGATTTTTTTGATTTTTGTTTTTAAAAGGCTTAGGACAAAATTGGGGTACTACAGCTGCCCCTACTTAATTGTGTCTTTGCATAGAGTGTGTGAGTGCCGAAGGCATCTCATGAACTCTTTGCGAAGATCAATTAGGTAAAAGAAGGATCCGAATTTTGTCCTTCGCGGAATGAAAAGATTGCAGTGAAATGAAAAAATTGCTATGCAAAATGTAAAAAAATGAAAAAGGTAAAAGGTTGACCATATCCAGCCGCTGACACTGGAGGTAGATCTCTAAGGATGGAGTGGTTCTATTCAGCCGCTTACACTGAAGGTTGATCCACTGGGAATAAAGGTTGATCGTATCCAGCCGCTAACACTAGAGGTAGATTCACTGGGGAGGGGTGTGATCTTATTCAGCCGCTTACACTGAAGGTCGAAACACTGAGGAAGGTGATCTTATCTAGCCGCTTACACTAGAGGTCGATACCTAAAGAAAGGTGATCTTATTCAGCCGCTTACACTGAAGGTCGATTCCTAACGGGGGAGTGATCTTATTCAGCCGCTTACACTGAAGGTCGAAACACTGAGGAAGGTGATCTTATCTAGCCGCTTACACTAGAGGTCGATACCTAAAGAAAGATGATCTTATTCAGCCGCTTACACTGAAGGTCGATTCCTAACGGTGAAGAGCCGCTAACACTGAAGGTCGAAACACTGAGGAAGGTGATCTTATCTAGCCGCTTACACTAGAGGTCGATCCCTAAAGAAAGGTGATCTTATTCAGCCGCTTACACTGAAGGTCGATTCCTAACGGGGGAGTGATCTTATTCAGCCGCTTACACTGAAGGTCGAAACACTGAGGATAGGTAATCTTATCTAGCCGCTTACACTAGAGGTGGATTCCTAAACTGAAATGGTCTTACCCTGAATAGGTGCCCCACTGGGGCTTCCCTGGGGAAATAAAATATACCGCTATGGGGGTACATGTAATCATCTCTAGACTTGGCTAGTACTTAGATTGTTGAAAGAGGAAAACATGAATGTATGATGCATGATATGCTTCCTGTTGTCTTTATGCAGTATGTTATGCAATATGGTATGATATGCATGTATGAATGAATATGATATGCTATGCATGTATGAACGAATATGATATGCTGGGGGTTATGATTGGGTGCCGAGCAAAGTCGGGCTTTGGTGGTGATTGCGCCAATGATGATTGGGCTTTGGGTGAGACTCCACTGGGGAATGCCAATGAAAATTGTTTGGGTTGGAAATTTGTGAGTAGGCGCCAATGATGATTGGGCTTTGGTTTTGTTGGTGAGTGCCAATGAAAATTGGGCTTTGGTTTGCCAATGATTATTGGGCTTTGGTTTGCCAATGAATATTGGGCTTTTTGTTTGGATGCCGAGCGAGGTCGGGCTTTTCGATTTTGGTTGCCGAGCGAGGTCGGGCTTTTTTATTTTGGTTGCCGAGCGAGGTCGGGCTTTTGCTGATTGGTGTGATCTCACTGGGGATATAAGGATCATTTTGGAAGCATGATCGATATCCGGCCTTAGTGGATGAAAAAGATGTATGAGGGTGTGCTTTATTTTGGGGAAATTTGTTCCTCCGACACTCGGGATCTTTACGTTTCACGTATCATGAGTTACGCACTTGTTTCTGCTGAAGAGCATGAGTCTTAAAATGACTGATGCAAAGCTTCAAGTTTTGAGTCCTCTGATGCAATACCGGGGACCAACAAAATTCTTTCGACATTTAACGTCCAAGTAAAAAAACACCTTTTTTTTTGTTTTTTATGTTATTCCCATATTTCAATGCATTATCTATCATGAATAAAAACACATTTTATGAGCAAGTAAGGACGCATAACAATGAAAAGGTTTTAAAAATGACTTTGATTCAACGAAACTTAGTCCCTTGTATGGGTAACTATTCGTGAAAATGTAATCCCTATAAGAGGTGATTACTGAGATAGGGAGAAAAGAAGAAACAAAAAGACAAATGGAAATTTGCTTGGGTTTCACGTGCTACTTTCCCTATGACTTCGAAATAACCTTTTTTTTTTAAAGATGATAATGAGGTTGATTCTTTCCCTCTTGAATTCTGTCCGGACCTCACGTGCCGCAGTCTTTTGCCTTCTTTTTTTTTGAAACCCCTAACTTTTACCTGGACCGCTCTTTCGAGTTCCACTGGGGTATATTTCCTTTTTTGATGTCCTTAATTTTTGCCTAGACCGCCTTTTCAGGTTTTCGATCTACCAGGACGCTCTCTATTGCCTAAACCGCCCCTTTTCGGGTTTTCGATTTAGCGAGCTCCTTTTTTTTTTTTTGGCATATATTTTTTTGACTGCGCCGGAGTTTATTGATAGGGGGATCCTTGTGGGTGGGTAATACCTTTTTCAAGCATTAAGTCTTCTTCTCTAAATTCTCGAGAATGAACCTTCTTGTTGAACTGTCCATGCCACAATGTTGTAAGGTGTTTATGAGGTTCAGTTGGTCGAACCTTGTTTGTATTTATGAATGCCAATGGAAATTGGGCCTTGGCTTTTGGATGCCGAGCGAGGTCGGGCTTTTGTTTTTTGGATGCCGAGCGAGGTCGGGCTTTTGTTTGGCTTCCGAGCAAGGTCGGGCTTTTGTTTGTCTTCCGAGCAAGGTCGGGCTTTTATGTGGCTTCCGAGCAAGGTCGGGCTTTTATGATTGGCTTCCGAGCAAGGTCGGGCTTTTGTGATTGGCTTCCGAGCAAGGTCGGGCTTTTATGTGGCTTCCGAGCAAGGTCGGGCTTTTATGATTGGCTTCCGAGCAAGGTCGGGCTTTTGTTTTTTTGGATGGGGATACCAATGAAAATTGGGCGTTTATTGGAAATGGGGTTTGTGAGCGCCAATGGAAATTAGGCTTTTTGTTTGGAAATTGTGTGTGCCAATGAAAATTGGTCTTTTGTTGGAGATGTGAGGAATGCCAGTGACGACTGGGCTTTTTGTGTTTGGGGATGCAAATAAAAATTGGGCTTTTTGGAAATTGTGGGGAGTGCCGTAACGGCAAATGGTTTTTTTTTTATGAATTGGGCGACCACTTGTTTGGTCATGTTTGCATATGAAGCTGCTTCGACCCATTTGGTGAAACAGTTGATGGCAACTAGTATGAACTGGTGCCCTTTTGAAGCCTTTGGTTCAATCATTCCAAACATGTCTATGCCCCACATAGAGAAAGGTTAGGGTGATGTCATGACATTCAGAGGTGTTTGTGGTATGTGCCCCTTGTTGGCATAATTTTGTCACTTGTGACATGTCTTGGCGTGGTGAAAACAGTCGCCTTCCATGGTTAGCCAATAACAACCCGCCCTTTACTTATGTATTTTTGCAATGTCCATCGGCATGGATTTGGAAGGACTCCTCATGGATTTCATTGGTGAGCATGACTGTTTCAAGTTTATCCACACGTCTGAGTGAGACTATGATTTCTCTTATAGAGTGTGCCCCGGTGTAACACCCTAACCCTTAACCGCCGATTATTAACTTTAATAAAGAAAACGTTAAGGACATAGGAAGTTACAACATGATGAAAACTCATTTTCATAAACATCAACAGAAATCAAAATATATTTGATTCACAAACAGCAGCGGAAAAATAACAAACACAGCTTACAACCAAGCATGCATATATATATTACATAAAAATATATACATAAGATTTTCAAAAGAGGCAATTCTACAACAGAGACCATTGCCACATTTATACATACACGTTCAGAATACCCAAAATAGTGTTACAACTATCAGAGCCCTAGACTCTAACTAGGATACAACACCTAGTACCAAAAATGTAAGGATAGCTAAGCTATGCCCTCACCACTACGCAGCTCCTAAACAGCAAAAGCTACTCCTCGACGATAACTTCGTCAACCTGATAATCTGGATCCCCAAAGATCCAGCAGATAACACATAACAGAGAGTGTTAGTATCACAACCAATAAACATGTATAATTATCACATTATTATACATAACCAAAACACAACACATAATTGACAAAGCACAAAATCCATCAACAACAACTATCATTTAACGACCATTATGCACACATAATCTCCAAATAAACACTAATGTCACAAAGGATGCATGCCTCAAATGCATTCTCTAATGCATGTGGTACCAAATCAGTTTGGATAAACTTATATCCTTATCAAGCACTCTTGATAACCAAGCACTCTTGGATTTCATATACCAAGCACTCTTGATATCATACAATCATGAAATGCATGATGATTCACTTAGCAAATATATGATACTTACTAACACAACTAATTATCAGCACTCTGATAATTATCTCAACAACAACAACAAACACAATCACTAAATTATCAGCACTCTGATAATCATCATAACCTCAACAACAACAAACACAACTACTAGGCTCTCATGGCCAAATCATAAGCTACAACATGTATATACTCAACCATGTTCAACAATCTCAAACTTTACTTGAACAATTACTCTTTAGGATGCATTAAGAATAAGTTAAAATGGTGGGCAAAGTTTCCAAAACATATTATGATAATGCAGTAGCAAAAAGCCACCCCCGCGCGTACCAGGACCTCCAGAACAACTCAACGAAGTTGGGCTGTACAGGGCTGGTCGCTACAAGCGAGCCCTTGGTCGCTACAAGCGAGCCTGGTCGCTACAAGCGCCAGTGTGGTCGCTACAAGCGCGGATAGGCAGGGAATTATCCTGCCTGGTCGCTACAAGCGACGGTCCGTCGCTACAGCGACCATATCAGTACACAGTCATGTAAAAATGTGATTTTCCACCATTTTAGCCTATTCAAGGTTACCCAAAGTTCCAGGACTTGTTAAAAACAATTTTCCATCATAAAACATCATTCAAAAACAATCACAAGCAAGGATTGCATCTAGCAAAGAAATTAGGGTTAAAAACACTATTTTTCCATAACTTTTCCTTTGCATTCAAAACACTATAACTTCAACAAAACATGCTAGCAACATCACCTAGCATTCAAGCAAGCATAACATGATCATTTAACATCTTTAAACCATAAAACTTTCTATCAAAACCTAGACAAAGTGAGAGGAAGTTTGGGATGGAGAAATAGACATTCTCCCCTTCTCAATCACTTGTGAAGAAGCAATACTAACTCTCTTACCAGGAATTGGTGATTCTAAACTCAAGCTTTCTCCCTTGTTCACTTGCCCTAGCTTTTCTCTTGCTTTTCTTCTCCTCTTCCACGTTTTCTTCTTCTCCAAAAGACAATGAATAGTGATTCAAAAAGTCTTTGTGTTAATCTCTTATAATCCAAGCAAATCAATCTTAGCCATCCATTCTTACTAACTCTCAAGGACTAATCCTAGCCTTTCAATCCAATCCAAGCTCACTACTATCATATCCACTTGATCATTACTACTCATAAACCCAAAAGCCCAATACTATTCATCCTCTTGGCCCAAATTCGCCCAAAACCCTAAAAACTCGATTACGAACTTATCCTCGCGCCAAATAATTATTTCTAGATTACGAGAAAATATTTTTAAATGCAAATCCATAAAATAAAATATATAAAAATATAACATACGAAAATAGGGTCGTTACAACTCTACCCCCCTAAAAAGAATTTTCGCCCTCGAAAATACTTGAAAACAACTCTGGATAGGAGTCCCGCATCTTGCTCTCAAGCTCCCACGTCGCATATTCACCGGCTGGGCCTCCCCAAACGACTTTCACCGATGAAATCTCTTTGTTCCTGAGCCTCTTCATCTCTTGTCCTTCAATCCTTAAGGGTACCGTTGCAACCGTTAAATTCTCTCTCACTTGTATCTCGTCCGACTCAATCACATGTGACAGATCCGATACGTATTTCCTTAATTGAGACACGTGAAAAACATCATGTAGATTTGACAACGACGGCGGTAATGCAATCCGATACGCCACCTTCCCAATCCTCTTCAAAATCTGATACGGACCAATGAACCTCGATGCTAACTTCTTTGATTTCAAAGCCCGTCCAATACCCGTAGTCGATGTAACTCTTAGAAACACATGATCTCCTTCTTGAAATTCTATATCCTTTCTTCTCTTGTCGGCATAGCTTTTCTGGCGACTCTGCGACGCTCTCATCTTTTCTTGGATCATCTTGATCTTCTCGGTTGTTTGTTGCACAATCTCAGGTCCAAGCACCACACTTTCTCCCGATTCAAACCAACACAAAGGTGTTCTACATTTTCTCCCATACAACGCTTCAAAAGGTGCCATACCAATGCTCGAATGAAAACTGTTGTTATACGTAAACTCAATCAATGGTAAGCAAGCTTCCCAACTCACTCCTTGTTCCAAAATGCACGATCTCAATAAATCCTCCAATGATTGAATCGTCCTCTCCGACTGACCATCCGTCTGCGGGTGATAAGCAGAACTCATCCGCAATTTAGTCCCCAACGCCTCTTGCAAACTCTCCCAAAACCTTGAAGTAAAACGGGGATCTCGATCTGATACGATACTCGACGGAATTCCATGCAATCTCACAATTTGCTCAACATAAATCTCAGCCAACTTCGGTACTAGCATACCGGTCTTGATAGCTATGAAATGAGCAGATTTTGTTAACCTGTCAACAACTACCCAAATCATATTGTTACCTTTCGATGTCTTCGGCAAACCACTTACAAAATCCATCGCAATACTATCCCATTTCCACTCTGGAATAAACATAGGTTGCAATAGCCCTGACGGCTTCTGATGCTCCACCTTGGACTTCTGACAAGTCAAACACGCGAAAACAAACTCGGCGATCTCTTTCTTCATCCCTTGCCACCAAAACATTTTCCTCAGATCTTGATACATCTTAGTAACACCAGGATGAATACTTAAGTTGCTTCTGTGACCTTCCTCCAAAATCATCCGCTTCAACTCAGGCACATCAGGTACACATAACCTTCCCTGACACCTCATCACACCTTTCTCATCGATCTCAACGTTTACCTTTTTCCCTTGCTCGATGAGCGTCTTAAGCTTCATCAATTTCACATCAGACTTTTGCTTTTCCACAACCTCTTCAAGAAAATCATTCGTCAACCTCAACATTCCTAGCTTCACGCTTCTGGTTGTCCTTTCACACACCAAACTGAGGTCTCTAAACTCTTCAATCAATCTCAGTTCCTTCGCCATCAGAGACGACATATGCAAAGACTTCCTACTCAACGCATCGGCTACCACATTAGCCTTACCCGGGTGATAACTCAACTCGAAATCATAATCCTTAAGAAACTCTAACCATCTTCTTTGCCTCATATTGAGCTCCTTCTGATCAAACAAGTATTTCAGACTCTTGTGATCGCTGAAAACCTCGAACCTTGACCCATACAAGTAGTGCCTCCAAATCTTGAGAACAAACACAACAGCAGCTAGCTCCAAATCATGCGTAGGATAGTTCCTCTCATGAATCTTCAGCTGTCTCGATGCATAAGCAACGACTTGTCCCCTCTGCATCAACACACCACCTAGACCCATCTTCGACGCATCACAATAAACCACGAACGGTTCCTTCGGATTTGGCAGAATTAGCACAGGTGCAGATGTCAACCTCCTCTTCAGCTCTTGGAAACTCTGTTCACACTTGTCATCCCAAATGAAAGCTTGACCCTTCCTAGTCAACTGTGTCAACGGCAACGCCAACTTTGAAAATCCTTCGATGAACCTCAGATAGTAACCGGCCAAACCAAGAAAACTTCGGATCTCAGTAACAGACTCCGGCGTTCCCCAATCTTGCACGGCTTCTACCTTAGCAGGATCCACTGCTATACCACCACTTGAAATGACGTGACCCAAAAAACTAACTTCATGCAACCAAAATTCACACTTAGAAAATTTTGCATAAAGCTTCTTCTCGCGCAACACCTCCAACACAATCCTCAAATGCTCGGCATGTTCCTCTTCCGTCTTCGAGTATACCAAAATATCGTCTATGAAGACCACCACGAATCGATCCAAAAAGGAATGAAATATACGATTCATATATTCCATAAACACTCCAGGTGCATTAGTAACTCCAAAAGGCATAACAGCGTACTCGTAGTGACCATACCTTGTTCTGAAAGCAGTCTTCGGTATATCCTCCGCCTTAACTCTTATCTGGTGATATCCCGATCTCAAATCAATCTTGCTGAACACACAGGCTCCCACTAACTGATCCATCAAATCATCTATCCTCGGAAGTGGATACTTATTCTTGATAGTTGCTTTATTCAACTGACGATAATCGATGCACAGACGCATACTACCATCTTTCTTCTTTACCAACAGAACCGGCGCACCCCACGGCGATACACTCGGTCTTACAAACTTTTTCTCTAACAGTTCCTCCAATTGTTCCTTCAACTTTTCTAGTTCAGCAGCTGACATACGATACGGCGCCATAGATATTGGACTAGTGCCGGGTACTATGTCAATTGCGAATTCAACCTCTCTCTCAGGTGGTAAATCCAAAATGTCGTCTGGAAAAACATCTGTGAAATCTCGCACCACCGGCAACGCATCAACCTCAATCTTCTCTTCCACTCTCAACGAAGCAAACATAGCAAACACGTCCTCTTGAGCCTTCACTGATCTTACCACTTCTCGACAACACATGAGTTTCGAACACAACTCTGACTCCAGTCTTGGAAACATAACCGTCTTCTTACCACAGTTGATATGAACCCGATTAAATTCTAACCAGTTCATACCAAAAATAACGTCTATTCCGCTCAACGGAATGCAGACTAAATCCATACCAAAGTGTCGACCATACATAGTGACTAGACAATCAACACAAACTAGAGTAGTCGATACCGAACCACTTGCAGGCGTTTCTATAACCATGCGTCCCATCATATTTTCTACTCTAAGACCCAACCTCTCAACACAATCCACAGAAATAAACGAATGGGTAGCACCCGTATCAATAATAGCAGACAAAGGAGTATTATTGATAAAGCATGTACCTCTGATCAAATTGTCCGCCTTCGCATCACCACCATCTAAAGCAAACACTTTTCCTCCAGCCGCTCTAGGCTTCTTACACACGTTGCTCTTATGACCCACTTCTTTGCAGTTGAAGCACACAATACCTTTCTTGCACTGATCAGCTTTGTGGTTAGGATCACCACACTTGAAACATTTTCCATCATTCTTCGGGCACTCAAAAATACGATGTCCCGGTTGTCCACACTTAAAGCAATTCCTATTACCTCCAAACTTGTCACCACTACTCCCACCTTCATCTGGTTTCTTCCCACCTCTACCATACGGTTTACCTCTAGCCATGTCCTTTCCCCTCTTCTCATTCGCGGCTTTGTAGTAATTAGCCTTAGCTTTACTGTCCTTATCACATATTCGGCTCTTATTCACCAACATCGGAAAATTCCTGATCTCGCTAAACCCAATCAACTGCTTGATATCTGGCCTTAGCCCATTTTCAAACTTTACACACTTGTCTTCCTCAGCTTCCATCGTGTTGTAATGAGGAGCAAAACGACACAAATCTTCAAACTTGGCCGCATATTCAGAAACAGATAAACTCCCCTGCTTGAGCTCCATGAACTCAATCACCTTACGGTTCCTCTCGTCTGCCGGAAAATACTTGGTTAAAAACTCTCTCCGGAAACGAGCCCAAGTAACTAAAGCTCCATCAGCTCCCAACCTCTGACTAGCGTTTCCCCACCAATGATCGGCCTCATCATGGAGAACATACGCTCCTAGCAATACCTTATGCGCGTCCAGACAACGCATAGCCCCGAAAATTCTCTCAATCCCTTCCAACCAAGTCTGAGCTCCATCTGGATCGTATCCTCCCTTGAAGATAGGCGGTTTGTTGTTCATAAACCTCTCGAGCCTCAGCTCATCTTCCCCACCTCCTCTAGCTTGTTGTGCGGCTCTATCCGCGGTCCTACTAGCAGCCTCCTGAGCCATGGCATCCGCCATCCGCTCCATCGCGTCCGCAAGTGCTCGTTGCGCCATATCTACACACTACCAATCACCACATAACACAAGTGAGAACACAGTGTTTAAGAAAACACATGCTACACAAAGGGTATACTAAACTTAATTGATCCAATGGATCGACCTGCTCTGATACCACCTATTGTAACACCCTAACCCTTAACCGCCGATTATTAACTTTAATAAAGAAAACGTTAAGGACATAGGAAGTTACAACATGATGAAAACTCATTTTCATAAACATCAACAGAAATCAAAATATATTTGATTCACAAACAGCAGCGGAAAAATAACAAACACAGCTTACAACCAAGCATGCATATATATATTACATAAAAATATATACATAAGATTTTCAAAAGAGGCAATTCTACAACAGAGACCATTGCCACATTTATACATACACGTTCAGAATACCCAAAATAGTGTTACAACTATCAGAGCCCTAGACTCTAACTAGGATACAACACCTAGTACCAAAAATGTAAGGATAGCTAAGCTATGCCCTCACCACTACGCAGCTCCTAAACAGCAAAAGCTACTCCTCGACGATAACTTCGTCAACCTGATAATCTGGATCCCCAAAGATCCAGCAGATAACACATAACAGAGAGTGTTAGTATCACAACCAATAAACATGTATAATTATCACATTATTATACATAACCAAAACACAACACATAATTGACAAAGCACAAAATCCATCAACAACAACTATCATTTAACGACCATTATGCACACATAATCTCCAAATAAACACTAATGTCACAAAGGATGCATGCCTCAAATGCATTCTCTAATGCATGTGGTACCAAATCAGTTTGGATAAACTTATATCCTTATCAAGCACTCTTGATAACCAAGCACTCTTGGATTTCATATACCAAGCACTCTTGATATCATACAATCATGAAATGCATGATGATTCACTTAGCAAATATATGATACTTACTAACACAACTAATTATCAGCACTCTGATAATTATCTCAACAACAACAACAAACACAATCACTAAATTATCAGCACTCTGATAATCATCATAACCTCAACAACAACAAACACAACTACTAGGCTCTCATGGCCAAATCATAAGCTACAACATGTATATACTCAACCATGTTCAACAATCTCAAACTTTACTTGAACAATTACTCTTTAGGATGCATTAAGAATAAGTTAAAATGGTGGGCAAAGTTTCCAAAACATATTATGATAATGCAATAGCAAAAAGCCACCCCCGCGCGTACCAGGACCTCCAGAACAACTCAACGAAGTTGGGCTGTACAGGGCTGGTCGCTACAAGCGAGCCCTTGGTCGCTACAAGCGAGCCTGGTCGCTACAAGCGCCAGTGTGGTCGCTACAAGCGCGGATAGGCAGGGAATTATCCTGCCTGGTCGCTACAAGCGACGGTCCGTCGCTACAGCGACCATATCAGTACACAGTCATGTAAAAATGTGATTTTCCACCATTTTAGCCTATTCAAGGTTACCCAAAGTTCCAGGACTTGTTAAAAACAATTTTCCATCATAAAACATCATTCAAAAACAATCACAAGCAAGGATTGCATCTAAGAAATTAGGGTTAAAAACACTATTTTTCCATAACTTTTCCTTTGCATTCAAAACACTATAACTTCAACAAAACATGCTAGCAACATCACCTAGCATTCAAGCAAGCATAACATGATCATTTAACATCTTTAAACCATAAAACTTTCTATCAAAACCTAGACAAAGTGAGAGGAAGTTTGGGATGGAGAAATAGACATTCTCCCCTTCTCAATCACTTGTGAAGAAGCAATACTAACTCTCTTACCAGGAATTGGTGATTCTAAACTCAAGCTTTCTCCCTTGTTCACTTGCCCTAGCTTTTCTCTTGCTTTTCTTCTCCTCTTCCACGTTTTCTTCTTCTCCAAAAGACAATGAATAGTGATTCAAAAAGTCTTTGTGTTAATCTCTTATAATCCAAGCAAATCAATCTTAGCCATCCATTCTTACTAACTCTCAAGGACTAATCCTAGCCTTTCAATCCAATCCAAGCTCACTACTATCATATCCACTTGATCATTACTACTCATAAACCCAAAAGCCCAATACTATTCATCCTCTTGGCCCAAATTCGCCCAAAACCCTAAAAACTCGATTACGAACTTATCCTCGCGCCAAATAATTATTTCTAGATTACGAGAAAATATTTTTAAATGCAAATCCATAAAATAAAATATATAAAAATATAACATACGAAAATAGGGTCGTTACACCCGGCAGAGGGAGAACTGTGGTGCTATTTTTTTTTAGGGTTCTCTTGGTGAGGTTGTATTACCCTATCCTCTTGATCCCCAAGTCTGGACAATCCTTCAGGAGGTTCAAAATCGTCCTTATTATCATCTTCCGTTTGGGTAATTTGAAGATTGAAGTCAAAAGGGATCGTAGCAGTGTTATTTTTGGTGGTGTATTCATGATGATTTTTTTTGTAGGGTTTACGAAAATTTATTTGAGAACGAAAGAAAAACGAACTCTTTTGAACATAAACTGCAAATTTATTAATGACGGAAATGATTTGAAATATGGGGGTCCCATAAAATTAATCATTTGCCTTGGGAAGAGCAAAATGATTGTTTTTTTTTAAAAAACATTATGAATTACTTGGACAAAGAAATGATTTCCAGAATTTCGATGGCCTTCCGGTTGCTCGGATCTCATCCGAAACGCTACTGTACACCGGGTCGGGTACTTCCCTTTTTTTTGCGAGGGAATAATGTGAGTGTTCCTCTTTGAAATGCATGAAAATGCATGTGAATGTATGAATGCAATGAGTATGCAAAAATATGCCCCTCTTTTTTGTTTATGCAAAAAGTTTTATGAATGCAAATGTTATGACATGCAGGGGTTTGGTATATGAACGTTCGGAACTTCCCCCCATCCTCACGTGTAGGCTCTAAAGGTGAGACTTCCTAAGAAGAGGTCCCTAGAGTCATAGATCTCACATGGAATTAAGGTTTTCTATGGACATACGTCAACATGACTTCAATTAATTCCACGTGAAAATCTCCTCTAAGCGGGGTTGGGCATCCTACCTCACGGACATACGTCAACGCGGGCTTCCGCTCACAACCACCATTCTAACTTAGTTTTTTCTCGAGCTCGGGTAGAGAGCCTCACACGTCCGGCATTAACCCGAACAATGTGGAGTAACATCACTCAAGTAACCCCCGCATTTGATATATATGATATGAATATAAAGCAAAATAAAACATTTATAAACATAAAGCATGGGAATGACATAGATAAATACAATAAAAGCATGCGCGCGAAGAAGATAAAAAACATTTAGCTTAAAAGCCAAATAGGATAGGCTTGACTCGCTAGTGGGAAACTATTCCCCAGTGGAGTCGCCAGCTGTGCGCACCTCGTTTTTTAAAAAAACGCGCAATCCTCCGAGGACGTCCGCGGACGCTCGGAGGGCCTTGTGAAGTCGCCACCAAAGTTTTTGTGTAAAGGGAACGTTGATAAACCCTTAAGTTTTTTGTTTGAAGGGAAACAATAATAAAACCCTTGACGATGAGGAAAAGGACTGGTCATCGCAACCATTGTCGGGTTCGGGAGTCGATTACGCAAGGGGAAGGTATTAGCACCCCTCACGTCCGTTGTACTCAACGGGAACCTTCTATTTGGCTAAAGCTTAAATTGTTTTTAAATGTTTTGTGCGCATGCTTATCTATGTCAAAAGGAAAAAAGAAAAAATATGATGCGAGGGAAAAAGAAAGTTTTTTATTATTGCGCTTGACAAGATGTCGATCTTGCTCCTACGTATCTCCCGGTAGTCGGAGAATTCAAAGCGTACGTAGTTCTTTGGTAGAAAAACGTGCATATGTTGGTTAATTTTAAATGGACGATGTTTTAACCGAATTCTCGCGATTAAACGTAGCTTGTATGCTCGCGCATGGGAGACTTATTAAGCGTCTTGCTTGTATGCTCGCGCATAGGAGACTTATTAAGCGTCTTGCTTGTATGCTCGCGCATGGGAGACTTATTAAGCGTCTTGCTTGTATGCTCGCGCATGGGAGACTTATTAAGCGTTTGTTTACGAATCGCGCTAGAATGTTAAAAGGCATGTCCGTTAGGTAAAAGGGTTCGAGTTGGTCGCTATGGGACCAAAAGGGGTGCAATGGACTCGATCGAGTCGATCATTGACCGAGGTGACTCAACGAGTCGGGGGATTGAATCTAGTGGCCACGGGGGACCAAAAGGTTCGGATTGGCCACAAGGGGCCAAGATTTGGTTTGTTATGGTTGGATACGTTGAAAATGGAATGACGATTGTCCGAACGACGAGACATACGTCACGCATTCGTACAATCGGGGCAATGGAGAGACATACGTCACACCATCCCTTTTTCATTCAAGTTTTTGGTTGAATTCCTTAGAAATCCCAAAGTTTATCAAAACATTTGGTTTGAAAACCAAGATGAAGAGGTTTTAGCAATTTTGATAGAAAACGCACAAGTTCGGCTCGTTTTGCCAACGATTTTGAAAAGCGAACAAATTCGGCTTATGTTCACGTTTGGGTTTTGAAAATCATGAACAATGTTTATTGTTCAAGTTTGAATTTGAAAGTGATGAACATAGCTGGTTTGTTCAAGTTATTTTGAAAGTTTGTGATTGTAACTTGTTTTGCAAGTTATCCACACAAAGTGTCACCCGAACTTGCGAATCCTTCAAAATTATGCAAAATCCTTGACATGGTTTGGATAAAATGAGTTTTAAACCTCCTAGGTTATGAGCTCTTGGGCTAGAACCTCAAAATTTGGCCATTTGGGAGCCTAAACTCAGATTCTGAGTTCTGTCATGGTCGCACTGCGACCATGACTTCGCACTGCGAACAATGCGAATTTTTGAGTTCAGAAGCTGTTTATGAACTGTTGTTCAGAAACAACTTCTGAACACACTCAGGACCTTTTAGGAGAGTGAAAGGATTTGAGTTTTTGCAATGAAAAGGGCTGGACAAACCAGTTTTGATGTTTTGCAAAACTTGGGATTTCTTTTGAAATTCAAAAGGGGTTTTTTAGAACCAAAAGGTTTTGGACCAAAATTGCTATGCAAGCACAATTGAAAATGCAAGACAAAGGCTTAGAAACTTACAGAGATCCTTAGCAAAGCTCCAGCTGCAATGAACTTGGATTGGTTGAAGGTTCTTGCAAAGGTTTTTGAATGTTGGATGAACTTTGAATTTGTGCAAAGCTTTGTGTTTGATTTGTTTTTGCTAGTGTTTTGGCTGGTTTTCTCTGGTTGTTTGAGTAGTGTTTCTTTGTATGTATAATGCTCCTTGAATGCTGTCTTAATTGCTCTTGCCTTGCATCTCTATTTATAGGCCAAAATGCAATCTCATGTAATGATGGAAAATCTGTTGAGTCTTTTGGTGTTGGCTGCATGTTTTGGCAAAACCAAAGTATTGAATAGAAGCATCTCCATATTTGAAACATTTCTTCAGTTGCAAGTTTTGTGTTTTGAAGCCATTCAGAAGCTGAAAATGTCATCAGAAGCTGAATGCACTGTAGCACTTCAGAAGCTGAATTCAGGTTCTGATGCCAGCGTTGACTTATGTTGACTTCATCAGAAGCTGGTTATTTTCAAGGTTTTTCTATGCGAATCTTTGCAAGATTTATTGAAGATTTATCCACGCATATGGCTTCTAGAATGTTGATTTATTTGGAGAAGATCTTATTGAAGATTTGGTTCAAAGATATGAAATTCATATTTTCATGTTATAATCTTTAAAAGATTCAGTACAGTTTTATTTGTTACATTATTGGATCAATCTTATTCCAGTAACAAATCAGTTCAGAAGATTTGGAGCATAATTAAGAGGCTTGCTGAAGATTATAAAAGGAGGAGCTTTGCTATTGAAGACTTACGATTTAGAGAGTTAGAAAATCAGAAAATTGAGTCTGTGTTTTAACTTAGAGTTTATTGTGCACCACTCATATGTTTTGAGTTGGTTTAGAGTTTTATAGAGTTGTGATTCATTCTAAGCCTTTAGGTACGAATGAAGTCTTTGTGTTTTTGAAGTTTTCTTAAAAACAGAGTGTTATAGTTAAGGGGTTCAGTAACTGGGTTGCAGTTGCTTGAATAGGAAGATAGTGGATTCTATTACTCAGAGTTGGGTAGAAGTCTGACTAGGTGGAGGTTAATTGCTTGGGATAGGAACTGGGAGTCAGTGTCTGAGTCTTGAGGATTAAATCCAATAGTGGATTTCCTTCCTGGATTGGTATCCCCCAGAGTAGGAGGTGTTTACTCCGAACTGGGTTAACAAACCTCTGTGCCTTTTTACTTTTCTGCACTTTAATTTGCTGCTTGTGTGTGTTTGTGTTTGTGCTCTGTTTTGCAAATTATTGTGTCCTGTGTGTTGTTCAGAACCTGTTTGGTTCAGAACCTGATTTCTCTTTAGTATTGCCTGGCCAGAATTTCAATTGGCATCAGAGCAGGCACCCTGCCTGTAATTTGGGTGAGATCCGGAGGACTTAATTTCTGGTAAGCATGGATAGAGAAGGAGGCTATGTCAATAGACCACCCCTACTAGATGGCACAAACTATGAGTATTGGAAGTCAAGGATGTGTGCTTTTCTAAAGTCTATTGACAGCAGGACTTGGAAAGCTGTGATCAAAGGCTGGGACCATCCTGTGTATACAGACAAAGATGGTAACAAAACTGAGGTTCTGAAGCCTGAGGAGGAATGGACCAAAGCTGAAGATGACTTGTCTCTGGGAAATTCAAAAGCTTTGAATGCTATCTTTAATGGTGTTGATCAGAATATGTTCAGACTTATCAAACAATGTACTGTGGCTAAGGATGCTTGGGAAATTCTGAAAACCACTCATGAAGGAACTTCTAAGGTGAAGATGTCCAGATTGCAGCTGTTGACTACTAAGTTTGAGAATCTGAAGATGAAGGAAGATGAGAATATCCAGGATTTCTATATGAATGTACTTGATATGGCTAATTCCTTTGATTCTCTTGGGGAGAAGATGTCAGATGAGAAGCTAGTGAGAAAAATCCTCAGGTCCCTGCCCAGAAGATTTGACATGAAGGTGACAGCAATTGAAGAGGCTCATGATATTACCACTATGAAGCTTGAGGAGCTGATTGGGTCTTTGCTCAATTTTGAAACTGCATTCTGCAAACAGCCTGATAAGAAAGGAAAAGGTGTAGCTTTTACTGTGAACTCTGAAGCTGATGATCAACTAGAGTCTGAGGAGGACGACTTATCAGAAGCTCTAGTGTTGCTGGGAAAACAATTCAACAAGATTCTGAAGAATGTTAACAGAAAAGCCAAAGCCAAAGGTCAGAATTTCAGATTCAACAACAAAAAGCAACAAACTGAGGAGAAGAAGACCAAGTTTGAGGAGAAAAGTAACCAAGCTAAAGGTGTGCAGTGCTATGAGTGTGAAGGGTATGGACACATCAAGTCTGAATGTCCCACTTTTCTCAAGAAGCAGAAAAAGAGCCTAGCTATTTCATGGTCTGATGATGGTTCTGAAGATGATGATGTTAGTGAATCTGATATGTGTGATACTGGTCTGGTAGTGAGGTCAGGAGCTATCTTGAAGAAGGAAGCTGTTTTAGAGTCTGAGACTTTTTCAGAGTCTGACTCAGAGTCTGAAGCCTCATCTGTGTCTGAAGCTGCTAAAACTTCATATGATGAACTAGCTAACAACTACAGGAAGCTGTATACCAGAAGTGCTGAGGTTTGCAAACAAGTGCTGGATCAGAAGGAGACTATTTTTCAACTGGAGGCTGAAAAAGGTGAACTGTTAGTGCAGAATTCAGATTTAAAAGAAGAAGTGAATCAACTGAACTCCCAGCTTGATCAAATGAAGAAGCAAGTGAAGATGTTGAACTCTGCTACTGATAAGTTGGAGGACATTTTGGGGAATCAGCAACAAGGAAAAACTGGTTTAGGTTTTGTTGATCAGACTCAGATTCCTAAACAGATGAGTTTTGTTCCTGCTACTCAAACTCATGATTCTTTGGCTGGAACATCAAAGAAGAGACCTCAGAAGCAAGCCCAGATGCAAGGTCAGAAGCATATTCAGATGAGACCTCAAAAACAAGCTCAGAAGAGACCTCAGATGCAAGGTCAGAAGCATGTTCAGATGCTACCTCAGAAGCAACCCCAGAAGTACAACAGAAGAAGGAGGAATCATACATGGACCTGTCATCATTGTGGTAAGAAGGGACATATCAAACCTTTTTGCTTTAAACTGTATGGCTATCCTGAACACTTTCAATATAGAAGAGTGCAACCAGCTGCACCCAGACACAGTGTTCAGAAGATGTGGAAACCTAAGGTTCAGAATGTTGGCCTGATTGCTCATACCTCATTGAGAGCCACTTCAAAAGAAGACTGGTACTTTGACAGTGGTTGTTCAAGGCACATGACTGGTGTGAAGAAGCTACTGAGCAATATCAGATCATACTCCAGAAGTTATGTGACATTTGGAGATGGTGTAAAAGGTCAGATTCTGGGTATTGGAGATTTGATCAGAGAAGGTTTGCCCAGACTAAATGATGTGCTACTGGTGGAAGGATTAACTTCAAATCTGATCAGCATTAGTCAACTTTGTGATCAAGACTTAAAGGTTAATTTCAACAAGCAAGAGTGTATTGTTACTAATCAGGAAGATAAGATTCAGATGAGAGGCTGCAGATCCAAAGACAATTGTTATTTGTGGGTTTCTGAAGAAGAAAGAAGTCTGACTTCTTGTCTTATGAGCTCAGAAGAGGAAGTCAAGCTCTGGCACCAGAAGCTGGGACATCTGCATCTGAAAGGCATGAAAAAAATCCTAAGTACTGAAGCTATCAGAGGTGTACCTAATCTGAAGATCAATGAGGACAATGTTTGTGGTGATTGTCAAATTGGAAAACAAACAAGAAAGTCTCATCCCAGATTAGTTCACCAGGTAACTACTAAAGTACTAGAACTTGTTCATATGGATTTGATGGGGCCTATGCAAGTAGAGAGTATTGGAGGCAAGAGGTATGCTTTTGTAATGGTAGATGACTACTCAAGATACACATGGATCAACTTTGTTAGAGAGAAGTCTGATACTTTTGAAGTATTTAAAGACTTATGCATTCAACTACAAAGAGAAAAAGACTGTGGCATAGTCAGAATCAGAAGTGACCATGGCAAAGAATTTGAAAACAAGAGTTTTTCAGAATTTTGTGCTTCTGAAGGTATAAAGCATGAGTTTTCTGCACCTATCACACCTCAGCAAAATGGTGTAGTTGAGAGGAAGAATAGGACATTAGCAGAATGTGCAAGAGTTATGCTGCATGCAAAGAAGCTGCCATATATGTTCTGGGCTGAAGCAATGAATACTGCCTGTTATATACACAACAGAGTCACTTTAAAGAAGGGTACTGCATCAACTCTGTATGAATTGTGGAAAGGGAGAAAGCCTACAGTCAAATATTTCCATGTTTTTGGGAGCAGATGCTATATCTTGGCTGACAGAGAGAATAGAAGAAAACTGGATCCTAAGTCTGATGAGGGCATATTTCTGGGTTATTCAGTGAACAACAGAGCTTATAGGGTGTTTAATTCCAGAACCAAGGTTGTGATGGAGTCCATTAATGTGATAATTGATGATCTGACTGCTGAGAAAGATAGAAGTGAGTCTGAAGTTGTTCCAGAGTCTGAACCATCAGAAGAACAAACTTCAGAAGCAGAGATTCATCCAGAGTCTGAAGATGCAGAAGTTCATCCAGAACATGATCCTACCAATAAAGGGCCATCAATTAGAGTTCAGAAAGATCATCCTAAGGAGCTTATCATTGGGAGTTTGGATCAAGGGGTCAGAACCAGGAGATCAGATGCTGCTGCTACTGATTCTTGCTTTGTGTCAAAGTTTGAACCCAAAAATGTGAAAGAAGCCCTGACTGATGAATTTTGGATTGAAGCAATGCAAGATGAGTTGAATCAATTCAAAAGGAGTGAAGTGTGGGATCTGGTTCCAAGACCTGAAGGGTTGAATGTAATTGGTACTAAATGGATTTACAAGAATAAAACAGATGAGAATGGTACTGTAGTCAGAAACAAGGCTAGGTTGGTTGCCCAGGGTTATACTCAAGTGGAGGGATTGGATTTTGATGAGACCTTTGCACCTGTGGCCAGACTAGAGTCCATAAGATTACTGTTGGGTGTATCCTGCATTCTCAAGTTCAAATTATTCCAGATGGATGTGAAGAGTGCATTTCTGAATGGATATTTGCAAGAAGAGGTATATGTTGAACAGCCTAAGGGTTTTGTGGATCCTAAGTTTCCAGAACATGTTTACAAGTTAAAGAAGGCTTTATATGGATTGAAGCAAGCACCAAGGGCATGGTATGACAGGCTGACTCAGTTTCTTGTGGCTCAAGGTTACAGAAAAGGAGGTTCTGATAAGACTTTGTTTGTGAAAAATGAAAATGGGAGTCTGATGATAGCTCAGATTTATGTGGATGATATAGTGTTTGGAGGAATGTCTCAGAAGATGGTCAAACTGTTTGTTCAACAAATGCAATCAGAATTTGAAATGAGTTTGGTTGGTGAGCTGACATATTTTCTTGGATTACAAGTCAAGCAAATGGAAGATACAATCTTCATCTCTCAGAGTAAATATGCCAAGAACATTGTGAAAAAGTTTGGTATGGAATCAGCTGCTCATAAGAAGACACCAGCTGCTACTCATCTGAAGTTGAACAAAGATGAACATGGAGTTTCAGTTGATCAAAGTCAGTACAGAAGCATGATAGGGAGCTTATTGTATTTAACTGCAAGCAGACCTGATATCACTTATGCTGTTGGAGTATGTGCAAGATACCAAGCTGATCCTAAGATGAGTCATCTGACACAAGTTAAAAGGATCCTGAAGTATGTGAATAGCACAAGTGACTATGGAATCATGTATTCACATAGTTCAAGTTCTGAACTGATGGGATTTTGTGATGCTGACTGGGCTGGAAGTGCTGATGACAGGAAGAGCACTTCAGGAGGTTGTTTCTTCTTAGGAAATAACTTGATTTCATGGTTCAGCAAGAAACAGAACTGTGTTTCACTGTCAACTGCTGAAGCTGAGTACATTGCTGCTGGGAGTAGTTGCTCACAACTGGTATGGATGAAACAAATGCTGGAAGAATACAACATTGAACAGGGAACCATGACCCTATTTTGTGATAATCTGAGTGCTATTAATATCTCTAAGAATCCAATTCAGCACAGCAGAACCAAACACATAGACATCAGACATCATTTTATCAGAAACCTTGTGGAGGATAAAGTAATTCAGCTGGAACATGTAGCTACTGAAGAACAAGTTGCTGACATTTTCACAAAGGCCTTGGATGCTAAGCAGTTTGAAACCTTAAGGAGCAAGTTAGGTGTGTGCTTATATGAAGAATTCTAGCAATTAAAGCAAACTGGATGTGAGGAAGATAGAGTACCTGCCAGCTTTGTTAGTGCTAAGTGTGATGCTGTCTCTGATACTAAGTCTGAAGTTCAAACTGGGACAGTAGTTGAAGATGTTTGTGCAGTTTTCCTTCCCTATTTGAAGACTATGATTTGTCAGAATTTTGTGGCTAAAAAGGGGGAGAAAATCTTATGTAATGTGTTGGCTCTGATACCATGTGTTGCTGCTCAGAGAATTAGTTCAAATTCAGCTTTCAGTGTTGTTCAGAAGTTATTTGTGAAGCTCAGAGTTCAGAACAAATATAACAAGAGCTGTCAAGATGTTATTGAGGGGGAGTATGTGTTTGAGGGGGAGTATGTGTCTCAGGGGGAGTACAAGACTGGTATGGTCCTGAGTGTTTCTGTGATCCTGAGGTATGGTCCTGAACAATTGTGTGCAGCTCCTGAAGTGTTGGTTCTGATATGCTCTAATACCATATATTCAGAAGTAAGGGGGAGTTTGATGTATGCTGAGTGTATGCTGAGTTGCAGGGGGAGTGTGTGTGATGATCAGGAGTTGATCAGTAGCTCTGATACCTTGGAGTAGCTCTGATACCATGATTGTTTGTGATGATCAGGAGTTGATCAGTAGGTTATGTGTGCTTCAGTAGCTGATATGAACTGAAGCTGGTTTCTGTTTCTCAAGATAGTCATAAATAAATCCGTTGCTAATTACTATGTTATGAATGATCATTGTGGAGTTCTTCATTGCTGAATTGTTTATAAGGGAGATTGAAGAACTTGGATGGTTTTAGCCAAAAATTTGCCAAAGGGGGAGATTGTTGAGTCTTTTGGTGTTGGCTGCATGTTTTGGCAAAACCAAAGTATTGAATAGAAGCATCTCCATATTTGAAACATTTCTTCAGTTGCAAGTTTTGTGTTTTGAAGCCATTCAGAAGCTGAAAATGTCATCAGAAGCTGAATGCACTGTAGCACTTCAGAAGCTGAATTCAGGTTCTGATGCCAGCGTTGACTTATGTTGACTTCATCAGAAGCTGGTTATTTTCAAGGTTTTTCTATGCGAATCTTTGCAAGATTTATTGAAGATTTATCCACGCATATGGCTTCTAGAATGTTGATTTATTTGGAGAAGATCTTATTGAAGATTTGGTTCAAAGATATGAAATTCATATTTTCCTGTTATAATCTTTAAAAGATTCAGTACAGTTTTATTTGTTACATTATTGGATCAATCTTATTCCAGTAACAAATCAGTTCAGAAGATTTGGAGCATAATTAAGAGGCTTGCTGAAGATTATAAAAGGAGGAGCTTTGCTATTGAAGACTTACGATTTAGAGAGTTAGAAAATCAGAAAATTGAGTCTGTGTTTTAACTTAGAGTTTATTGTGCACCACTCATATGTTTTGAGTTGGTTTAGAGTTTTATAGAGTTGTGATTCATTCTAAGCCTTTAGGTACGAATGAAGTCTTTGTGTTTTTGAAGTTTTCTTAAAAACAGAGTGTTATAGTTAAGGGGTTCAGTAACTGGGTTGCAGTTGCTTGAATAGGAAGATAGTGGATTCTATTACTCAGAGTTGGGTAGAAGTCTGACTAGGTGGAGGTTAATTGCTTGGGATAGGAACTGGGAGTCAGTGTCTGAGTCTTGAGGATTAAATCCAATAGTGGATTTCCTTCCTGGATTGGTATCCCCCAGAGTAGGAGGTGTTTACTCCGAACTGGGTTAACAAACCTCTGTGCCTTTTTACTTTTCTGCACTTTAATTTGCTGCTTGTGTGTGTTTGTGTTTGTGCTCTGTTTTGCAAATTATTGTGTCCTGTGTGTTGTTCAGAACCTGTTTGGTTCAGAACCTGATTTCTCTTTAGTATTGCCTGGCCAGAATTTCAAAATCCATAGGACCTAGCTGATTTGTGGCCTAAATTCAGGCTATTTGGCTTTGCATTTAATGCTAATGGATAGAGGCAACCTTGCCTTGTGCCAAGGGTTAAAAGCTTGACTGATTTCAGCCACAAATTCAATGGTCTTTGGATAGAAATGATGAGAAACATGGCTGGATTGCAATTGGCTAAGCTTGGGGATTGATCCTTGCAATCTCAATGGTTGATCAATAAAAACGTGCACTGTGATGTGCAGAGGTTGGGGGATGCAAAAGGCAACATGTGGCTGGTGTGAGAGGGATGAAAAGCTGTTGCGAAACAGGGCAAGCAATCATGGCTTTTGCAAGTACAAAACCAGCTGGGTTTGACTGGTTTTGGGGGAGCAAGCAGGAGGAAAGTCTTCAAGCAGGTGGCTGGCAACCTTGGGGTGGTTAACAGGTCACTTGGGAGGGACAAGAGCTGCCCAAGGGCAAGCCCACTTGCTTGTCACATGCTAGGTTGGAAGAAAAAGCTTCTTTCCTTGGCATTAATGGCAAGTCTCTCAATTCTGGTTTTGCTTGGCCCAAATAGCCATGAATGCTGATTAAAATAAATATGCAAATGATGTGTAACAAAAACTGGAATTAAATCAAAGAAACCAAAAATCTGCAGAAAAATCGCAGACTTCGCACTGCGAAGTCATCATTTTTGCAATGTTGACTTTTTTGTTGACTTTGGTTGACTTTGACCTTTTCCCTCTCTTTGATTTTTTTGATTTTTGTTTTTAAAAGGCTTAGGACAAAATTGGGGTACTACACATAGCAGCAGCAGGAACTGAGAATTGCTTACTAAAAACTAACTTATTTCATCATCATTGCAGTTGGAGTGCACAACAATGATTCGATGTTGTTTAATCTTATTGAACTACGGATAGCAGCAAGAAAAAGCTAGAGAAAATTAATTGAATGGCGTTTCATTAGCTACACCTTATGAAGCACAAAGATTACATCATCTTCATTTGAATTGCTCAATAAACACTGGTCACGTGATCATTGGTAAACCAGCATTTAAGCTTTCAAGAGTTGAGTTCCAACCATAGTGAGTCACAATTTCTCCTATTACAGGGTGGTCCAATATCAGAAGTTGTGGGGCCCAATCCTATATGATATAGCCCTTGTTGCTTTCTTTCATCCTTTCCTCAAATTCTTGCAGGAAACGTTCTCCATCCTCATCTCTATCATCTTTTTCAATCCCATGTGCAATTTCTACAAGCTGAGCATGAGGAAGCCTAGTAAAGCTGCCAAAACATACATACAATACAGACTCATTTTGCTTCGAGTTAAGCCAATTTTGCATTTCTATATGTTTCTCTAAGCTTTTCTCCATTTGTCCCCTATTGGCCTTTCTTTCATCATCCTTGTTAGCCCAAGCTAAAACTGGTCTGACACTCCATGATTTGATTCCAATTGTAGTTTTACAAAGTTTCTCATAATCACTCTGAAGTTCATGAAAACTGTTGTATAGTGACCCATAGCTTCTTTCTGCTGATTCATACATTGGTTCAAAAATGGTTGTGGTAGCATCATGAAGCTGCATACATGTCATGTCAATGGTATCAGGAAAACATGGAATTGTAAACTTCTGTGTATCAGAAACTAAATTATCACGAGGTCTATACTTCTTGTCAAAATAATTTACACAACAGGAGAAGTAGCATGAGATGTAAAAGTGAATCCTTGGAATGTTTAGTTTTGAAGCTGATTCCTAGTCCAAGGATACTTCATATCTGTCACTATACAATCTGGTTGAAGTTCTTTAAACCGAACTTCAATAGATTCCTGGAGCATCCTTACTCCAAGCGTGATTTTAACAAGCATTTCAAGTGAAGTGGCATCGATCGTGTTTTCAATACCATCAGGGAGACCAACTTGAGCTGAAGGGAAGCGAAGAAGTTGAGTTTTGATGGAGTATCCTGAAGTGATGCCACTGTATTGATTTTTGGAATGTTGAAGCATTGGCATGTGTAGTGATGATGGTAACATTAACACCATGCATGGCAAATAGTCTTGTTTTGTGTCAATCATAGGGATCATATGGCCAGCAGATGGATATGGAAGAAAAACTACATGAAGTTTGTAAATGGGAACCTAAATATGATGCTAGGATTCACCAAATTTTTAAAATCAAGGGAGAAGGTAGATTCAGAGGTATGATGTATCAAGAGAAGAAAACCTATGCAGAAAATTCTAAATACAAGCCAAAGTACATCCATGAGCCAATATGGAATCAATTAATACATTATTGGGCATCCGATAAAACGTTTAAGAATTTATCAGTGGCAAACGTTGCAAATCATGCTTGAACTCAAGGTAGCTCCATTCATACCGGTGGTTCTATATCTACGGGTGAGCATGAACGTAGGATGGTAAGACACTTGATATTACTTTACTTGAACCCATTAATTTGTGAACAACATATTTGATATTTTTTCATTGAAGTTATGGAAAAAATGTAGGAGAATGAAACAGGAGTCAAGCCTGCTATGGAGGAGGTATTTGTTCATTGCCATATTAGAAAGGATAAAGCATGGGTTGATAATAGAGCTGAGCAAGCCTATCTAAGTAGTTATTTAACATTACAGATTTATAACATTACAGATTTATAATTGGTTGTAATTTAAATGACTAACAAAATTCAAAATTGTAGGGAGATTTTAAGAAGAGAAAAGCAGAGCTTTTGGAAATATCTATGTCTCAAAATCAAGAGGAAGAAGGATTGTCTTCTGAAACCCAGCATAATATGCCAGTTGACTTGACTATTTGGAAGAAAGTAGCTCCCAAAGGTAAAAAAGGAAAATTATATGGTTTAGGTTCCATAGGAACAAATGCTTCAAAGTATACTATTGGCTCATGTTTAAATGCCTTTAAGGAAAAAAAACATAGAACAAGAGCTCTTAAAATGGAAAGAAAAGGCAAATGAGCAAGAACGTATAAACCTAGAGCAAAAAAAAAAAAAATGGAGCAGCAACAAAAAAGAATTGAGTCAAACGAAAGCATGGTTGCAGCTTTATTTGAAAAGTTGAATATGAAATTGTTGGAACAAAATGTATGAACAACTCTCTTTTGGGTTTTGATGATAACAAAGTGTTAAAAAGAAAATTGGAATTGCTAATGCTTGATTCGAGTGTGCAGAACCATGTACTTAAAGATTGGTATCTAACATTGGTTATGAAAGAACAAGTTAAGAGCAAGAAGGAAAATATAGAAGCTTGTGTTGCAAGGCTAAAGAAAATCAGCATCTGAAGAAGAGCTTCTGAAGACAGCGTCTGAAGAAGAGCTTCTGAAGACAGCGTCTGAAGAAGAGCTTCTGAAGGGAGCGTCTGAAAGATGCATCTGAACAGTGCGTCTGAAGGGTGCGTCTGAAGACCAGCTTCTGAAGGCAGCGTCTGATGAACAGTGCGTCTGAAGGGTGCGTCTGAAGACCAGCTTCTGAAGGCAGCGTCTGATGAACAGTGCATCTGTAGGGTGTGTCTGAAGACCAGCTTCTGAAGGTAGCGTCTGATGAACAGTGTGTCTGAAGTCTGCTTCTGAAGAAGTGCGTCTGATGAACAGTATCTGATGACCAGCTTCTGAAGTCTGAGTTTTGAAGAAACGCAGAAGTCAACGTTTGCAACTGTAAACAATGAAGTACTGTTGTGTCAGAATAACTCTTTACAAACCTTGTCTCCTTGGAAACACGCAGCCAGGTTTTAAGGAAGCAATTCAAATTAAATTGCTCTGTTTTCTGAGTTCGCACATACTGTCAGAACAGAAGGAATTTATGTTGGCTGTAGCTTCTATTTGCAACGACTCTTTTGATGACATGGCTCTTCTCAACAGCTCTTTAATCTTCTATAAAGGATTGAAGGATTG
Source organism: Medicago ruthenica (assembly GCA_018208015.1). Taxonomy (NCBI): domain Eukaryota; kingdom Viridiplantae; phylum Streptophyta; class Magnoliopsida; order Fabales; family Fabaceae; genus Medicago; species Medicago ruthenica. Next base: position 44,538 of record WNNG01000619.1, on the reverse strand, counting down.
AAGATGAAAAAATAAAGACTTTGTCCCAAAAAACGTAACACTCTGTTTTGCGTAACTGTCAAATTCTTAAGAGTCTCAACCTGAGTTGTATTTTGTGAACACCACTGATTGTATATCAAGTGTTCAACTCAAACCTATTTCTGTTGTAAATCTGTTTGAACCAAAGTCTCTAGCCTGCATGCTTGAGCAACCAGAAGTTGAAGGTGAGAAAAACACACACAAGAAGGGGGGGGGGGGGGGGGGGGGGTTGAATTGTGTGACTCTAAAAACTTGTTCTTTTTCTTTTCAAAACTTAAGGTTCAGTTCAGAAGCTGATTTGATCAGTTCTGAACAAATATCAGAAGTTAAATGCAGCGGATTTAAACAAGTTAAGGAGTAAGGGAATAGAGAGACACACAGAAATTATACAGGTTCCTTCTCAATGTGAGAAGTAGTCCTGTCCCCTTGTATCCAACAAGAGAGTTCACTATAATCTGAAGATTACACAATGCTCAACCACAAAGGAAGAGACTTCCAGTTGCTCAATCACAAAGAAAGAGGCTTCTATGCTCAACCACCAAGGAAGAGGCTTCCAATGCTCAAGTCACTAAGACAAGAGACTTCCCAATGCTCAAGTCACTAAGACAAGAGACTTCTGACTCAAACCACAAAGGACTGAGGTTACAATTGCTTAGTATACAGACTAAGACTTTAGGGACCAAACTGGTTTACAAGTAAAGGAGTTTGGGATGAACACTTGATCAAATATCAGAGGTGTTCTCTAAATACAACACAGGTTAAGACTCTTAACCTTAAGAAATTCTAAGTTACAAAAACTGAAGAATTTCTAAGAGATTTGAACTTTGACAGTTTTTACACAGAAAACAGAGCAAGGTTTCAGCAATGCGTTTCAAAGAGTCTTCACACTTTTCTTCTTCAAATCTTCCTCCTTTTATAGATGAAAATAGAGCTGTTGAAGATTTGCTGGAATTAAGGAATTTAGCCGTTGCAATTGGACTAGGTTGCTGCAATTGTGTGCTGCACTTTATCAGTCAGAACAGGGCAGGTGCCATTTTTGAATTGGCCCACCTTAAAAACTGGAGAATGTCTGGGTCAGGGAGACAACTGTTCCATTGAGTTGTTCTGACACATCCAGGCATTAAATGCGCACAGTATTGGTCAAAATCCATGCCACATCAGCTTCAGAAGCTTCTCTGAGAACAGTGATCAGAAGCTGCTTTGGTTGTACGGATCAGAAGCTGGCTTCAGGAGTTGACTGTTGCGTTGACTTCATCAGAGGCACCCAGACTTCAGAAGCTGCACTTCAGGAGCACCACTTCAGGAGTACTTTACAAGGCTTCACTTCAGTAGCATTTCTTCAGGACCAGTTTTCCTTTTAGCTTTGCAACCATGCTTCTTGGCTTTCCTTCTTGCTCTTTAGCTTGTTCTTCATGACCATTATCAATCAATACTTATTAAGCATGTGGTTCTGAAACACTTGAACAAAACATTAGCATATAACCAATTTTCTCTTTAATACTTTGTTATCATCAAAACCACAAAGAGAGATGTGTTTGCACATGAATGTTTCAACAATCTCCCCCTTAATTAAGATGAGAGTTGTTTAACACATTTTGTTCCAACAATCTCCCCCTTTTTGATGATGACAAACATAAGTATTAAACAGAAAATTGTTGTTAACTTAATTAACAAGTTAACTGCAGGGTGTGAGGTTTGTAAGCTCCCCCTGAGTCTGATCCAAGTTAATTAAGTTCAGATAAGAACAAAAATGTGAAAATTTCAGAGTTGTTGTTAAGTTTAATTAACAATCTGACTTCAGGAGAGGTTTGTAAGCTCCCCCTAGGTCTGACAGTCCCCAAGGTTAGGTTTGTAAGCTCCCCTTGATTCTTATCCATGTTAATTATTCTTAACTTAAAGCAATATGGTGAAATTTACACTCAGAATTTAATATGACTTGTTGACTTCAGGTTCTGAGGTTTGTAAGCTCTCCCCCTAAGTCTGATAATCCACAGGATGAGTTTTGTAAGCTCCCTGAGTCTTATCCAAGTTATTTTAAATTCTATTTACTCACTAAGAGTAATGTATCTCACATACATATATATCAGAGCCCAGAAATTCACTTCAGTTTTCATAAGTTAAATATAGTCAGAATTGTATCAGAGCTTAACTGATCAGTATCAAAGCTAGCTTAACAATTGTATCAGAGCTTTAATAGGCTTATCAATAAGCTTATCTTCTGACAATTTTAACATTTTAACTTATTTTTGAGCTCAGGTGCTTTAATACTTGTTTTACTTTCTCCCCCTTTTGTCATCAACAAAAAGTACTACTTTCTCCCTCTTTGTCAAGAGAGTTTGAGAGTATCTGTTACAGGTAGAAAAGGTTTTGAAAAGAGTTTTAAAGCAGTTCAATATCCCCCTTTTTAAAAGAGTTTGAAAGCAGTTCTGACATCAAGTTTGAAAGGATTTCAAAAGGATTCAGAATTTGGGAGGGGTTGAACTAACTGAAGATTGTGAGATATTTGTGCAATCATATGAATAACCAAGTAGCATGGAGAATCATCAGAGCCTACTTGATTTTCAAGGAGTATATGACTTGCAGTAAAATTAGAATGCTGTTCAGAAGCAGAAAAAGTTTGAAGCTTCTGATCAAGTCATTCTGTGTTCAGACATTACTTGTTCAGTACCAACTGGTTCAGCATCAGAGCAAAACAACCTGTTGTGTTCAGTATCAAAGCAAAACTTCTCAAGAAGGTATCAGAGTAAATTTTTCAAGAAAGTATCAGAGCAAATCTGAGCTAGTTTAAAGAAAATATATCAGAATCTGATACTAATTGAGGATTTATTTCAGAGTCTGATACCAGCTAAAAGGTTTTAATTCAGAGTCTGATACCAAATAAAACATTTCTAAAGACTGAACATTGTCTGATACATGTTGGGCTTTTAAAATGTGTCTGTGCTAAACAGTTTGAAAGCCTGCTGATACCAAATGAAATTTGTTTGTTAAGCAATTTTAACAAAGAGTATCAGAGCATAAAATCACATTTTTACTTGATGACTTTGGGAGGGTTAGAGTATAAACTTTCAAAGCCTTAATCATCATTGCCCATATCTATACTTATCAGATTCTGACCAACATTAGATTTTTATCAGATTCAGAAGTCAGAAAATCCAGGTTCTGATCCTTCAGACTCTGAAGTTTTTTCAGGCTTAACTGTATTCAGACTCTCAGAATATGAGTGTTTGATAAGTCTTAGCTTATGATAAACTCAGGATCAAGGATTTCATTCAGATTCAAGCACATTTTCAAGAGATGAAATGCATGTTCAGATTCTTCTTAATAAAATTGAATCTTTCTTCTGTTAGGGGTTTTGTGAATATGTCAGCCCATTGATGATCAGTATCAATGAACTGAATATCTAAAACACCCTTCTGAACATAATCTCTTATAAAATGATGTTTTATTTCTATGTGCTTGGCTCTAGAATGCAGAATTGGATTTTTAGACAGACATATAGCAGCAGTATTATCACAATAAATTGGAATATTATCTGCATGAATCTGATAATCCTCTAATTGATGTTTCATCCAGAGCAGTTGTGTGCTACAACTTGCAGCTGAGATGTATTCTGCTTCTGCTGTTGACAAAGCAATGGTTGCTTGTCTCTTGCTGGCCCAGGATATCAGATTCTCACCAAGAAACTGACAGTTTCCACTGGTGGATTTTCTTTCAATCCTGTCCCCAGCATAGTCAGCATCACAGAATCCAACTAGCTTATAATTTAGAGATTTCTTATACAGAAGTCCCAAATTAGTTGTTCCTTTCAGATACCTGAAGATTCTCTTGACAGCAGTCATATGAGATTCTCTAGGATCTGATTGGAACCTAGCACACAGACATACACTAAATAAAATATCTGGCCTAGAAGCAGTTAAGTATAGGAGAGAACCAATCATACCTCTGTACAGCTTCTGATCTACTTTAGTGCCATTGTCCTCTTTGCTTAAGGTGCAGGTGGGATGCATTGGTGTTGTCATCAGCTTGCAGTCATCCAACTGGAACTTCTTCAGAAGCTCCTTGGTGTATTTTGACTGATGAATATAAACACCTTCTTTGCATTGGTTGATTTGAATTCCCAAGAAGAATTTCAGCTCACCCATCATGCTCATTTCAAATTCATCCTGCATTAACTTAGAAAATACCTTGCAAAGGGAGGCATTAGTAGAACCAAATATGATATCATCAAAATAGATTTGCACAATTAAGATTTCTTTCTTAACAGTTTTTCTAAAGAGTGTATTGTCAACTTGACCTCTAACAAAACCATTTTTAGTTAAGAAGTTGCTTAGTCTTTCATACCAAGCTCTGGGAGCTTGTTTCAGACCATACAGGGACTTCTTAAGTTTAAAAACATGATTTGGATATTTAACATCTTCAAAACCAGGAGGTTGTTTGACATACACTTCTTCAGAAATTACACCATTTAAGAAAGCACTCTTAACATCCATTTGATACAAGATGATATCATGATTAATAGCATAAGAAAGAAGTAACCTGATTGCTTCCAGTCTTACTACTGGAGCAAAAGTTTCAGTGTAGTCTATTCCTTCTTGCTGGCTGTACCCTTGAGCTACTAATCTAGCCTTGTTTCTGATCACTTCTCCTTGTTCATTGAGCTTGTTCCTGAACACCCATTTTGTTCCAATGATATTCTTCTGATCAGTTCTTGCCACAAGATCCCATACATCATTTCTTTGAAATTGGTTCAGCTCTTCTTGCATTGCTACAATCCAACCATCATCAGCAAGTGCTTCATCAGCAGTTGTGGGTTCAATCATGGATAACAGACCAAGCATGGACTCATTCTGAGTGAATGCTGATCTTGTCTTTCTTGGACTGTTCTTGTTTCCAATGATCAACTCCTCAGGATGTGAAGACTTGTACTTGAAGGAGGATCTGGGTGGATTAGCTTCTGAAGGGCCATCAGGGATTTGTTCAGAACCATGCTGGTCTTGATTAGCATCAGGAGTAGTGTCTTTATCAGAGAGCTTTTCAGAGTCTTCATTGTTTTCAGCTTCTGAACCTTCATCAGAACCTGAACTGGGTTCAGCTTCTGAGGGTTCTTCTGAGATTCTGACATCTGCAAAACTCTCAACCAGCTCTGGTATTTCACTACCAGGCTTCTTATCATCAAACCTAATGTGTATAGCTTCTTCAACAACATGTGTTTCAGAATTATACACTCTGTATGCCTTAGATCTCTCTGAGTAACCTAAAAAGGTACCCTTTTGAGCCTTGGCATCAAATTTCTTTAGGTAGACCTTATTGTTCAGTATGTAACATGTACAACCAAACTGATGAAAATAAGAAATACTTGGTTTTCTTCCTTTAAATAATTCATATGATGTTTTATTCAGAATGGGTCTGATATAGATCCTGTTCTGAATATAACATGTTGTGTTTACAGCTTCTGCCCAAAAGTACTTAGCAATTTTTGACTCATGGATCATGGTTCTGGCCATCTCTTGTAAAGACCTGTTCTTTCTCTCTACAACTCCATTTTGTTGTGGAGTTCTAGGAGATGAGAACTCATGGAAAATTCCATGGTCTTCACAAAAGTTTTCAAAAGGTTCATTTTCAAATTCACCACCATGATCACTTCTGATTTTCAAAATTTTCAAATCAGTTTCTGTTTGTACTTGTTTGCAGAATTTGAAAAACACATCATATGTTTCATTTTTGGTTCTGAGGAATTTAACCCAAGTCCACCTACTATAATCATCAACAATCACAAGTCCATACTTCTTCCCATTGATTGAGGCTGTTCCAACAGGACCAAACAAATCAATGTGAAGGAGTTCTAGAGGTTTAGAGGTGGAAACAATGTTCTTTGGTTTAAAAGAGGTTTTAGAAAACTTTCCAATTTGGCATGCACTGCACAGTGCATCTGAGTGATAATCAATCTGGGGTAAGCCTCTGACCAGCTGTAACTTGCTAAGCTTAGAGATGAGTCTCCAGTTAGCGTGTCCCAGCCTTTTGTGCCACACCCATTTCTCATCACTCACAGACAGAAGGCAAACTACCTTCTGCTGAACCAATTCAGAAAAATTAATTTAATACACATTGTTTTTCCTGCTGCCTCTGAACACTACAGACTTGTCTTTGCTACTGATTACAGTGCAAGTGTTCTTATTAAACAGGACTTCATAATTACTATCAGATAATTGACTTATGCTAAGTAAATTATGTCTAAGTCCATCTACCAGCCAAACATTATCAATGTACAGGGAAGAATTACCTATCTTACCAGTACCAATGATCTTTCCTTTCTGACTTCCTCCAAACCCCACAGTTCCTCCCTCTTTCAGAGTCAGGGTTTGGAACATAGACTTGTCCCCTGTCATATGATGCGAGCATCCACTGTCCAGGTACCAGGACCTTTCCTTTTCTTTGGATGACAAGCATATCTGCAATTGAAATAATCTCAGACTTAGGTACCCAGATTTTCATGGGTCCTTTGGGGTTAGTCCTGAAAGGTTTTGGCTTCTTGTGTCTGAAGTTATGATGTTCAGACTTGTTCTGATACTTAGGATATGAATCCTTATATCTTGAATAAGTCTGACTTTCAGAACCTGAGTGCTTCAGAACCTGAGTTCTCAAAGGTTTGGACTCAGACTTCTTCAGAACCTGAGACTTGAAAGTCTTTGGTTCTGATTTGTTCAGAGTCTGACCTTTTGAGTACTTTGGTTCTGATCTCTTCAGAATTCTGACTTTGTTTACTTCAGGCACAAGGCAAGCTTCAGTTTTGCCTTTCTTAAAACAGTTTGAAGCAGAATACTGATTGGTTTGCTTTGGCTTGCTTTGCCTAACATTCTGAGATTGAAAATGTTTTGCATTGACTGGTTTAACAGATTTTGAAGTTTCAATAAACCCAGTCTTAGAAAAATTTGAATCAGATTTATTCAGATTCTGAGACTTACTAGTTCCAGGTTCTGAACACTTCAGATTCTGAACAGGTTTAAGTTCAGAGTCTGATTTCCTCTTACTCTTAGGCTTAGGACCTTTTCGCATAGATTTAGGCAAGGTTTTAACAGTTGCCTTCATCTTACCCTTAGGCTCAGAAGCTTCAGAGTCAGAGTGGTTCAGAACTTCTGACTTAGTCTCAGATTCTGATACTTTCAATTTCTCAGATTTATCAGAAGCAGGCACAAAGCATATACCATTGCTTTTTAAAATATCTTCAGAACATGAAGGTAAGTTTAATTCATTTGAAGGTTTGAATGAATCATAGCCAATGCCTTCACCTTTGTTTCTGATCATATTATACATCATGGAGGCAATTTTAGTTCTATTGAATCCAGTTAACATGAAATCCTGAAGAGCTATTTCCTGATCATTAGGAACCTCTTCAGATTTCTTATGAGCCTCTTTTCTGAGTTCTTCAACTTCTTCATCATATTCAAAAATTTGATTCTGAAGTTTGAGATTTTCTTCAGACAGCAAGTTTGTTTGATTTTTCAAAGACTTAATTTCTTTTAACTTGCTTTTAAGATGACTCATAAGATCATTAACTGTTTCAATTAAATCAGATCTAGAGAGTTCAGAATATACCTCATCTTCTTCATCAGAATCTGAACATGATTCTGCATCAGAAGATGCAATTGCCATCAGGGCCAGGTTTGCTTCTTCCTCATCAGATTCTGATTCATTATCCAGATCATCCAATGTTGCCATGAGACTCTTTCTGAGCTTATTTCTGAAACTGCTGGACTTTGAGCTGGACTTCTTTGCTTTTTCCTTGGGTTTCTCCCTCTGAAGATCAGGACAATCAGCAATGAAGTGGCCAGGCTTTTTGCAGTTGTAGCAGCTTTCTTTCTGGATATCCCTCTTAGAATTTGAGCCAGATCCTTTGAAGTTACTGCTTCTGTTAGAGAACTTTTTCTTTCTGATCATCAGATACTGAAGTCTTTTAGAAATCATTGCAAGCTCATCAGCATCTGAATCTTCATCAGAATTTCCCTCAGGAAACTCTTCTTCAGATTCAATAGCTTTCAAAGCTTTAGCAGGTTTTCTTTTAGACTTCAGAGCCATTGTTTTTGGTTCTCTGACAGACTCATCCTCATTGAGTCCCAGTTCATGCACTTTGAGGGAGCTTATAAGATCCTCAATACTTAATGTATTCAGATCCTTAGCTTCCTCAATGGCAGTCACTTTAGGTCTCCATTTGGATGGCAGACTTCTAAGGATTTTATTCACATGGTCAGCAGTGGTATAACTCTTCTTCAGAATCTGAAGTCCAGAAACCAGAGTCTGAAATCTTGAGAACATAGTCTCAATATTTTCATCCTCTTTCATTCTGAACAGTTCATATTGCTGAACAAGAATATTTGCCTTAGCTTCTCTAACTTTCTGATTACCTTCATAGTTAGAGCAGAGGGATGTGAATATGGCCTTTGCAGTGGACTTGTCACTCAGCTTCTGATACTCAGTGTGAGGCAATGAGTCCACAATGATACCTCTGACATGATGATGCTTCCTATAGATCTTTCTTTCTGCATCACTCAGAGATCTTCTGTTGACAGCCACACCTTCTTCATCAACTTGAATGGTGATTCCATCTTCTATGATGTCCCATAGAGTATCATCAATCCCAATAATGTGACTATACATTTTACTCTTCCACCAAGAGAATTTTTCTGGGTCACCAGTAAACATAGGAGGTTTATTATGTGACCTAGACTTCTTTTCTTCAGTACTATAGTCATATTGGACATTTCTTTGATTTCTGGGAGATGGTGGAGGTGAATCACTAGTTGAGGCCATGTTTTTCTCAGGATCCTACTGACACACTGTTAAGTGTTAATATCAGAACCGGTGCTCTGATACCAACTGAAGGTGAGAAAAACACACACAAGAAGGGGGGGGGGGTTTAATTGTGTGACTCTAAAAACTTGTTCTTTTTCTTTTCAAAACTTAAGGTTCAGTTCAGAAGCTGATTTGATCAGTTCTGAACAAATATCAGAAGTTAAATGCAGCGGATTTAAACAAGTTAAGGAGTAAGGGAATAGAGAGACACACAGAAATTATACAGGTTCCTTCTCAATGTGAGAAGTAGTCCTGTCCCCTTGTATCCAACAAGAGAGTTCACTATAATCTGAAGATTACACAATGCTCAACCACAAAGGAAGAGACTTCCAGTTGCTCAATCACAAAGAAAGAGGCTTCTATGCTCAACCACCAAGGAAGAGGCTTCCAATGCTCAAGTCACTAAGACAAGAGACTTCCCAATGCTCAAGTCACTAAGACAAGAGACTTCTGACTCAAACCACAAAGGACTGAGGTTACAATTGCTTAGTATACAGACTAAGACTTTAGGGACCAAACTGGTTTACAAGTAAAGGAGTTTGGGATGAACACTTGATCAAATATCAGAGGTGTTCTCTAAATACAACACAGGTTAAGACTCTTAACCTTAAGAAATTCTAAGTTACAAAAACTGAAGAATTTCTAAGAGATTTGAACTTTGACAGTTTTTACACAGAAAACAGAGCAAGGTTTCAGCAATGCGTTTCAAAGAGTCTTCACACTTTTCTTCTTCAAATCTTCCTCCTTTTATAGATGAAAATAGAGTTGTTGAAGATTTGCTGGAATTAAGGAATTTAGCCGTTGCAATTGGACTAGGTTGCTGCAATTGTGTGCTGCACTTTATCAGTCAGAACAGGGCAGGTGCCATTTTTGAATTGGCCCACCTTAAAAACTGGAGAATGTCTGGGTCAGGGAGACAACTGTTCCATTGAATTGTTCTGACACATCCAGGCATTAAATGCGCACAGTATTGGTCAAAATCCATGCCACATCAGCTTCAGAAGCTTCTCTGAGAACAGTGATCAGAAGCTGCTTTGGTTGTACGGATCAGAAGCTGGCTTCAGGAGTTGACTGTTGCGTTGACTTCATCAGAGGCACCCAGACTTCAGAAGCTGCACTTCAGGAGCACCACTTCAGGAGTACTTCACAAGGCTTCACTTCAGTAGCATTTCTTCAGGACCAGTTTTCCTTTTAGCTTTGCAACCATGCTTCTTGGCTTTCTTTCTTGCTCTTTAGCTTGTTCTTCATGACCATTATCAATCAATACTTATTAAGCATGTGGTTCTGAAACACTTGAACAAAGCATTAGCATATAACCAATTTTCTCTTTAATACTTTGTTATCATCAAAACCACAAAGAGAGATGTGTTTGCACATGAATGTTTCAACAATCTCCCCCTTAATTAAGATGAGAGTTGTTTAACACATTTTGTTCCAACAGAAGTCTCATAACTTTGTGTATTGAGCATAGAAAGTCTTAGACTGTGTGTCTAAGTAGGGAAGTCTCTTACTAAGTGTTTGAGCAACTAGAAGTCTCTTGCTTGTGGGCTTGAGCATTGGAAGTCTCTTGCTTGTGTGCTTGAGCAATTAGAAGTCTCTTACTAAGTGTTTGAGCAACTGAAAGTCTCTTAATAAGTGTTTGAGCAAATTGTAATCTTTGTGATTATAGTGAAAATCTCTTGTTAGTAACAAGGGGACTGAACTACTTCCAGATTGTGGAAGGAACCAGGATAAATTGCTTGTGTCTCTCTTTCCCTCTCTCATTTACTTTATATCCGCTGCATAAAACACTCTGAAAATAGTTCAGATCTGATCAATATCAGAATCTGAACTAACATAAGTTTTTGAGAACGAAAAGAAATAGCCCGCACAATTCAACCCCCACTTCTTGTGTGTTTTCTCACCTTCAGACATTGCCTCCAAACTTTGCTTGTGCGACACCTATGCAAGATGAACCTAATGATGTTTCTGAAACCTCTAATGTGGAAACAATGTTGATAATTTTGGATTTGATTCATGAGTTTGGCCTAACTGGTTTTACGTTGTCCAGCTGTTTTGTGGTTGTTGCTGCTGGTTTGTCTTTTTTTTTTGTGAATTATGTGTTTGATTGTTGTTGTCTTGTATTTGACTTTGTCTTGAGATTTCCTTTTGGTTGGATTTATGTTTCCAAACCTCTTTACCTTGTTTTTTGGCTATTTACTTTTTGAGGGCAATTGTTGTCGCCCCTGTCCCTGCTAGTGCACTTGAGTGTGTATCTGTTTGTCTCGTGTTCGAGTACGTCATCTTTTGAACAAAGTATTACTTAAATTTGTGTTACTTTACTTTTGAGTATTGACTAATGAACAATTTAGTCATGTTAGTTTGTGATATATTGTGCTAGAACATTGAGCACATATATGAATCTAGTTTGTATAATTTTGTTTCAGACAATGAGAATTTGTTTACTCTTGAATTATTGTTTATTTTTATTTGAATCTAGTATGTATTATTGAATATAAATTTTACAAATTTGAATTTATCTCAAACTCATTAAAAAATATTAATTTTGTGTCAATTCTGAAAAAATTAAGCTTATAACCTTGTCCAAAAAACGTGGAAAATATTTCAAAGCAAATTAAATTATTAGTCTTGTGGCAATTCTCTCACAAATAAGCACATAATCTCGTTTGAAAATTGTTGAGCATTGAAATTCAAAATCATCACTGAATGCTTAATTCTGTCCGAAAATTGTTAGAAAATTTAACTTAAATCTATCTCAAAATCGTAGGAAGTTTTAACTGAATTTAGTCCGAATTGCGCAAGAAATTTTAACTTAATTCCGTCCGAAAACCGTAGAAAATTAAATTTAATTCCGTCTGAAATTCGTCTGAAGATTAGTCCAATATCCCACAAACTTTAATTTCATACTTTGTGTGAAAGCCGTGTTAAATCCGTCTGAAATATATTTGGGACGAAATTTGGGACGGAACTATAATTTGCGATGCGGTTTTTTGGACAACACCTTGTCTGTCCGAATTCCGTCCGAAAACTTATTTTCGTCCGAACTCCGTGAAAAATGTCCGTAAATTTTGTCCCAAAACCGTCCGAAATTCCGTTCGAAAATGAAATTCACAAGTAGTATTTATCTCGAGTGAGGCAAGATTCACGAGTATCCAATAGTGAACAGAAGATCAATGGACCACTAGCACGAGAGCCATAAACAAACATAACTTCAAAGGTAATAAAAATCGAAATTATGATATTGATATGAGTACAATGCTCCCATAACTTTTAGCGATGGTTAAGGTGATTGATTGAGGCATACTATCCAATAGTGAATGAACACGAGATCAGTCTTGTTCGGGTGGACCCAAATGCTCCCAAAATGACCTCTAATTTTCTGAAGAAAAAAAAAAGGTTAAATATGTTATTGGTCCCTACATTTTACGCGACTTTAAAAAATAGTCCCTACATTTCAAAAAAATGTTTTTAAAATCCCCACATTTTTACTCCGTTATCATAAATAGTCCCTGCTGTCAATTTACATCCAGTCACCAAACGGAATAGTGACGTGGCAATTTTTTTAAACTTTTTTAATGTATTGGGCCGAACGAAATGGGTAAAATAAGGCCCGACCCATTGATCCAACCCATTTCAGATGGGATTCCAATCCCTAAATTCCAAAATTTCTTCTTCTTCCTCGTTTTTTATCTCTCCTTTCACCATGGCTCGAAGCTTACTGTACAATCTGAGCACTGGAAAATAACAAGGGAAGTGGTGTTGCGCCTTCTCCGGTTACTGTTAATTCGAATCCGATGATGGGATTCCGGCCGGAGATGGTGACTCCCGGGAGCGGCGCCGACGAGGAATTTGTATATGAATCCGAGGTTGCAGCAGCAGGGAGGTGCAACAGCTCAATCGGGAGCACAAAACGGCGATGAAGTAAAACATGTGGAAATATTGTTGAGGACGAAGAAGAGGGAATCCGGTTTTGGTTGGTGAATCAGAGCCTGAAGCTGCTATTAGAGAAGTTTTGAAGAATAAGGAATTAGGGGAGGGTGTAATTTAATCTCTGTTTGTTGTTATTGTAGATTCTTATGCTAAGGTTGTGTTTGCGAGTGGAAATTTGGAGGGTTTTTAACAGCTAAGTTTATTGAACACTTGCCATCCGCCAACAAGATGTGCCATGGATGAAGGTAAGAACCATACAAACAAGGAGCTCAGTGTGTAGACTAAAGCCCAGCAACGAAAAAACAAATAGATGTTTCAACATCAGCAGACCAGCCGCAGGAACTGAGAATTGCTTACGAAAAACTAACTTATTTCATCATCATTGCAGTTGCAGTGCACAATAATGATTCGATGTTGTTTCATCTTATTGAACTACAGATGGCAGCAAGAAAAAGCTAGAGAAAAATAGTTGGATGGTGTTTCATCAGCTACACCTTATGAAGCACCAAGATTACATCATCTTCATTTGAATTGTCTAATCTTCTTTATTACCGAGTGCTTTCGATTTCTTCAATGATTTCAGCTCATCAATCAACTGAATCAAGTTGTTGTAAGAGTGTCCACCTTCCTCTATAGTCCGCTTGGCAGCATCACCTAGCTTTTTCGCTCTCATCCTCATTTCTTTGCTCTCTTGGCCATTTCCCATCAAAATCTTCACAGCCTTAACTATATCTTCCCTTCTCACCATTTCCTCTACACTAATGTTAATCCATAACTTGTTTTCTTTTGCTCCGACTGGGACCCCTATCTTCAAAACATCAACAAGCAACTTCTCATTGTAAAATTGCTCAGCAAACACTGGCCACGTGATCATTGGCAAACCAGCATTTAAGCTTTCAAGAGTTGAGTTCCAACCACAGTGAGTCACAATTCCACCTGTTGCAGGGTGGTCCAATATCAGAAGTTGTGGTGCCCAGTCCCATATGATATAGCCCTTGTTGCTTTCTTTCATCCTTTCCTCAAATTCTAGCAGGAAACCTTCTCCATCGTCGTCATCTTCATCATCTTTTTTTATAACCCAGATAAAATTATGACCTGAATTTTCAAACCCATGTGCAATTTCTACAAGCTGAGCATGAGGAAGCCTAGTAAAGCTGCCAAAACTTACATACAATACAGACTCATTTTGCTTCGTGTTAAGCCAATTTAGCAATTCTGTATGTTTTCCTAAGCTTTTCTCAATGTGTCCCCTATTGGCCTTTCTTTCATTATCCTTGTTAGCCCAAGCTGAAACTGGTCCGACACTCCATGATTTGATTCCAATTGTAGTTTTACAAAGTTTCTCATACTCACTTTCAAGTTCATGAAAACTGTTGTATAGTGACCCATAGCTTCTTTCCGCTGATTCATACATTGGTTCAAAAATGGCCTTCATAGCATTGTTTTCCCTTTCCCAATCACAAAGTTGCAGACGGGTCATCTCAATGGTATGAGGTAAACAAGGAATTGTAAATTTTTGTGTATCAGAAACTAAATTATAATGGGGTTTATATTTTCGAACAAAATAAATTGCACAATCGGAGAAGTAGCTTGAGCTGCAAAAATAAATCCTTGGAATGTTTAGTTTCGCAGCTGATTCGACAGTCCAAGGATACTTCATATCTGTCACTATACAATCTGGTTGAAGTTCTTTAAACAGAACTTCAATAGATTCCTGGAGCATCCTTACTCCAAGCGTGATTTTAACAAGCATTTCAAGTGAAGTGGCATCGATCGTGTTTTCAATACCATCAGGGAGACCAACTTGAGCTGAAGGGAACTGAATAAGTTGAGTTTTGATGGAGTATCCTGAACTGATGTCACTATCTATGGATTTTTGGAACCTTGAAGCATTAGCATGTGTAGTGATAATGGTAACATTAACACCAAGTTTGGCAAATAGTCTTGCAGTGTCAATCATAGGGTTCATATGGCCAGCAGATGGATATGGAAGAAATACTACATGAAGTTTGTTATTGGATTTTTGAGACTCCATTGTTGCTTGGTTCTATTACTGGAAGAGTTGATATTTAAGGATGGCCACCAATTAACTCCACGAGATTCACGAGTACCCAATAAACTGGAATTATTATATTACTAGTGCGAGAGCCATAAACAACAGTACAATGCCATCTTACAATGTCATCTTTTAAAGATGGTGAAGGACAGGTAATTGATTTAGACATACCATCCAATAGTGAATGAACAGAGATCAGTCTTGTTCGGGTGGACCCAAATGCTTCCAAAATGACCTCTAGCTTCCTGAAAAAGAAAAAAACTATAGCCAATATTCGGTCTTTTTTACCCAATATATTGAGTCTTAAATACTTAATTTTCAACTATTTTTTGTAAAAAAAAAAAAGTCAAATGTACAAAGCAAATTAGACACCTTTAGAAAAATAAATACAAACTTAATCTCCAAGATGATTAATAAATATTTTTTGTGAAAAAACAAAAAACTATACTAAATGTTAGATAGTCTCAAAATAATTTTTGTGGAAAAATAGCTTTGCAGGGAATCAAACCAACTAACACATGATATCACCTCAGAATTTTTACCACTAGGCCACTAACATTTTTATTGAAATATTGTTGCTTCAAAATTGGATATACAATACTAAATGCCTTTTTTTTTAAGTCACTAACACCTTGGCGGCTCCTTTTCCGATAGTTGTTCCTTTTTTATGAGTTTGAATGTAAATCTAAAATTAATAATATAGCCGATTTGATACTTTTATATGAAACTCTACGAAATCAGGTACCACATGCTTCCAATTCACACTCTTATCACCAAGGTACTAATGTTTTTTATGACATGCGATTGCTTCAAAGTTGTGTATTCAACACAAATCTCATGTCCTCTTTCTTTCAATCTCACAATCCCTAAACCATTTCTCACTCACTTTCATCTCTCTCACCATCATGCAATTGAACCTAATAACCATAACCCCGCCCTTTTTGACGGACCTAATTAATTTTTATGAAAAAAAGGTCTGCGAGGAATTGACTCAGGTAACACATGAAAATGTCATTTTTTTAAAATCCACTAACGCCATTGCAATTACTTTTTTTTATAGCAATTCATTTTCATTATTAGCAGATCATTTTCATTATTATTTTTTCTTTCAATTACCACATAACAGTTCATTTTTATTATTATGTTTTCTTTCGGTTACCAAATAGCAGTTCCTTTTCATTATTTTTTTCTTTCGATTACCACATAGTAGTTTCTTTTCCTTTTCATTTTTAAAGATTTAACAGCTTTTGCGGTTAGGACCAATTTCTTGGTGCAGAATTTTTTATATGTTTTTTGTTTTGATTTGTCATTTTTATTGCAGTCCGTCTTTTGTTTTTATTGCCTTTTGAGGTAGTTTGACAACATAATATTGAATGTAACTATAAAAGTAATAATATAGTCAATTTGATAGTTATATATGAAACTCTACAAAATCCGTGCATCACACAGGTTAGAGTCTAGTTATACTAAATGGTAAGTAGTGTTACCCTACCCCTAATGATTAGCCCTCATTTTTAGTTCAGAAAAAAATTTATAAATAAAACTCATGGTGGGGATCGAACCAAGTACCAAATGCTTCCAATTCACAACTCTTACCACCAAGGTACTAATGTTTTTTACCACATGTGATTGCTTCAAAGTTGTGTATTCAACACAATTCTCAGGTCCTCTTTCTTTCAATCTCACAATCCCTAAATCATTTCTCACTCACTTTCATCTCTCACCATCATGCAACTGAACCTAATAACCATAACCCCGCTCTTTTTGACAGACCTAATTATTTTTTATGAAAAAAAAGGTCTGCAAGGAATTGAATCAGGTAGCACATGAAAATGTCATTTTTTTTAAATCCACTAACGTCATTACAATTCCTTTTTTGATAGCAGTTCATTTTCATAATTAACGGTTTATTTTCACTATTATTTTTTTTCTTTCAATTACCACATAACGGTCCTTTTTATTTATTTATTTTTTTGTTACCAGATAACAATTCTTTTTCATTATTTTTTTCTTTCGATTACCACATATCAGTTTCTTTCCTTTTCATTTTTATAGATTTAACAACTTTTGCGGTTAGGACCAATTTCTTGGTGCAGACTTTTGTATATATTTTTTCTTTTGATTTGTCGTTTTTATTACAGTCCATCTTTTATTTTTGTTGCTTTTTGAGGTAGTTTTATAACATAATACTAAATGTAACTATAAAAGTAATAATATAGCCAATTTGATAGTTATATATGAAGCTCTACAAAACTCGTGCATCGCACGGGTTAGAGTCTAGTTTATTATAAGAAAATGTTAGTTTTGCCTATATTTGTTTGACAATATTAACTTCGAACATATCTTATAATCTTTTAATTTGTTTATATAAGTTGTGCATTTAATTTTATATATTTTTTACTATATTACACTTTTATGTTTGGTCCCCCTAATAATAATTTCTAGCTCCTACTCAGGTGCATATCCTTTAATCTCTTAAATATTAATAATAAATATATAATTTTTTTACAATTGTTAATAAGATCAATCAAAAATTGATTTAAAATAAATTGAATTTGGTTGGGTCAAATTAATTTGATTTTTCAAAAGAGTCATTCTTCTAATTGAATGAGACCGCATAAGATTTTAATTTGATACTCTTTGTATAAAATTCATTCAAGCCCACAATATATTTTTACCAAATCATGTATAAAATAATATGTTATACTAAACTTTTAAAAACATGAGCGTGACCCACGCGACGCGCGGGTGTGGATATATTTATATATATATTCTAAGAATGGATGTAAGTGTACGTATGTCCTGAAGAGTGAGACCAAGAATGGATGTTTTATAAGATGCCTCAAAATGTTTTAATTCCATTTTGCAACCTACTATATCAAATACGTTTTGTAATGCATAACTGACAAAATTAATGACATAAATGTGATTTGTATTGATGAAGAAAACTAATTGGAAGAGTAGCTGAAACGGTAGAAGAAAGATATGAAAAGGGTGGCGCACAAAAAGATAGCATAGGATTCTAGATAGTGTTAAAAATGGGTTCAGGAATGGAAGTAAGGGGAGGACAAACTCATCCAAATCAACTTCAACTTCTACTTCAATTACAAGTAAGTGTTTATGATCCTTTTGTATTGATCTTTCTAAGACATGCTTACCATTGAACAAATGAATGTTTTTTAAAAAATGTAGTGAATGATTGGGAATTAAAAAAATGAACATAAGGTATTATGAATGAATGAATGTGGTAAATGAATGTAGTGATAGTCAATGATGGATATTTTAAAAAATGCACGTTTAGGGGCTTAAAAAAACAATATCTCTGTTATGAATTGCTGGTTTGTTAGCTTACCTGAAACCAACACAAGATAACTCACATTGGGAGTCAATGTGAATTAACTCACGCTGGGTATCAGTGTGAGTTAATTAAGTCACGTTGGGTCTACCAAGCGTGAGTTAACTCACGTTGGGGTTATTTTAGGAAGTTTGAGGTGAAGGAATTTGATGTGAGAACATGTATAGTTGATTTGGTAGAATACAAAATGTGATCTTATAATTCTTTCGAGTTTTCAAAGAGACTTGCAAATTTTTACACTAAGTATAAGACACTTCAATGTCAACATTTTCGGCAAACCTTCATGAATTTAATTTAAATCCAACATCATGATGATACTAAGGGTGGGCAAAAAAACTAAAAAACCGAACCGAAATGTTGAACTGAACCGAACCAAACAAAAAAAAACTGAACCATTACTAACAATTCTGGAACTGAACTGAAACAGTTTAGTTCGGTTCAAAATAGTTCGGTTCGATTCGAAACAGTTCGGTGTGGAACAATTCGGTTCAGTTTTAAAAAATTTTAAAGTCGATTTCATTGGTTTTTTATATTTTTTCAATGGTACCAATAATAAAAGTTTGGTTCGGTTCGAAACAGTTTGGTTCGGTTCGAAACAGTTCGGTTCGGTTCAGTTATTTTAAATTTAGCAAACAGTACAGTTCAGTTCCGTTCAGTTTTCATCCTGAACCGAATCATGCCCACCCCTTGATATACCACATCCTTAGGGAGAATGTAATGTAATGTAAAGCTTCGTTTATTGCCCGATTTGAATGGAGATAAAATAAAAATAAATAAATTTGTCGTATACTATTATTTTGGAATTGATTTTGTGTACTTGTGTATTTTTAGTTAGGATTTATTTTGGAAATGAATGAATTGATCTTTCTAAGACATGCTTACCATTGAGTAAATGAATTTTAAAAAATGTAGTGAATGATTGGGAATTAAAAAAATGTACATAAGGTATTGTGGATGAATGAATGTAGTGATAGCCGATGATGGATATTGTAAAAAATGCGTTTGTGGGCTTAAAAAACTCAAAAGAATTAAGAGAACACATTTTGTATTCTACCAAATAAACTATATAGGTTTTCGCATTGAATTCTCTCATATAAAATGAGTAGTGACAAACACGAATGCATTCCAATATATTCTTTTGAACTTAATCATACTGCCCTGCCAACTGACATGTTTCAATTGACAGAGGAGCATGATCAAGCTCAAGACAACATCTTAGAAATGCATTCCCATTTGTCACACTCATCTTATACGAAGGAATTCGATGTGAGAACCTATATAGTTGATTCGGTAGAATACAACATGTGTTCTATCCATTCTTTCGAGTTTTCAAAGAGACTTGCAAACCTTTACACTAAGTATAAGACACTTTAATGCAAACATCTTCAGCAAACTACCATGAATTAAACTTAATTCCAACAAAATAATGACACAACATAATAATACAATTTAATACACCCTAAACATCTTCATCTGGTCGAATCAAACTCTTGAGAATATCTTCAGAAGATCTCAGCAACGAAACATCCAACTCGATCATCGAGAACATGTTGTGCTTACCAAATATCGCGAACATGCTCCTCACGTCGTCGTTGTTCTTGAGCATCATCTGGCTGAACTGCAATCTTCCGGCTGAGTCGATCAATGGACGTTAATATCCAACATTGTTCACCATCCGTATGTCTTTGTGGTTGAGTAGTCGGTTGATTTGATCCAATTGATCCTTCAGATCTACTAACGTGACATCGACCCGAACGCTGAACAGAATGGGCTTTTCACCGTTGAAGCATACTGCAGCTAACATCGTGTTCAGATCTACTGGATAAATGTCCATTGCTTCAGATCTCCACTATAAGAAATTAAAAACAATCAATGAAAAACTCATTCAAACATTTCATCAAACACTTGGAGTGTAAAATATATATAAACCTTAAAACCAAAAACTAAAACATAAACATGTAAACATCTAAACATTTAATCAACTTAAATCTAGTTTAACAAGGATTCATAGCATTTACATGTAAACATTTAATCATTTCCTACCAAAAAATAAAATTTACATAAACCCTAAAACTAAAATATTTTTAATTTAAGAGAAAAATGTAACATATAAACATAAAATGTCAATGGATTATGAAAACTTACTTGTTATTGTAGAGGTGGCTGATTTGAATTTGAAAAAAAAAAAAAATTGGTGTTGGATGATTTGAAAGAGTTTTAGAGATTGAGTTTTGTGAAATGGAAGAAACAAGATGATGTCTGTTATATAATAATGTAACGTGAGTTAACTCACACTGGTACCAGCGTGAGTTAACTTGCGTTGGGTACCGAGCGTGAGTTAACTTCAGGGGCGGACCTGGCCTGGGCCTGCTGTGGCAAGTGTCACACCAGCCCATGCCAATTTTTTTTTAAAAAAAAAATATGCAGAGATAGATAGCAAGTACGCTTCCTTTCCTTTTCATGTTTCGTTCTTTCCTCTTCTCAGACATGCTCCAAAGGCGTGAAAAAAACAATTTCCCAAATTGAGAACCACCACCACCCACCGCCGGCCACCATTGAATGCCGGCCCATGTGTGTTAGTGAGTGAGTGACGCTAATTCCTTCACCATCATCGCAACCAGGTACATTCATTTCGTTCCTTACTCCATTATCGATTCATAATTCCTTTTTACCTTTTTCATTTTAACCCATTTCATTTCTAGGTTCTTTCTCTTTTATTCGATTATCTCTTTCAACACAGGTTATTCATTACTCATTTTCTCGTTTCACTTTTATGCTCAAGGTTAGGATTTCTTCTATTTCTCTTATTTCATTCTCAACATGGTCGTTTACTTTTTATGATTTTTTTGTGAAAGCTTGTATTTTGCATTGCTCTTGATTTTTTTTTTTATCAATATTGTGTTCCCAATTGCCATTTGCCAACTGTAGTACCCTAATTTTGTCCACGCAAATTTAAAAAAAAAATATAATAATAATGCCAAAATAAGTGGTAATTTTATTTTTTTTATAACATCCAAAAATCACAAAATATGAAAATTGCATTTATCAAACTCATTAAGTGAGTCCATTTAGGTGTAACCCTTTTTTTTCACATTTTAATCCAATTGTGCATTTAGGTATTAAAACAAAATTTAAAAATACAAAACAAAAACAACATTTGAAAAAACAAAGAAAGGCATAAAGCAAAAAGGGGGGCAAAACAAAACAGATCACTGTTCATGTAGGCAGGGGCGCCCTTTCCCTGTTGCTCTTCTCCTTCATCCTTCAGCTTTTCCTTTCTTGTCCATTGTTCAGGCCTGCAGCCCCCTTTTTTCTAGCTTTTTTCCCCACTGTTCAGGCTGCCTTTCCCCTTTGCTTTCCCCAAGCCAACAGTGCACTGTTCACTGTCAGCTACACCCACCTGCAGCGCTCCATTCTTCAGCCCCTTTCCCCCTTTTTCCTCCAGTCTTCAGACCCTGTTTCCTCCCTAAGTCTGGCAGCACCCCTCTCCCTTGTTTCTTTCATCATTTCATTTTCTGAAAACCAGCCCCCAAAATCTCTAAGAAGGATCCCAATCACTTCCTCCATTAATGCCAATCCAATTTTTGCCACACAAAAATCAGCCTTGCAATTCCAAGGGCCTATAAAAGGATGAAATCAGAGGCAGAAAGAAAAGGAGGTTTTTTTTTGGCCAGCAACAAGCAGAAAAATCAAACACACCTATCACACAAAAATCACAAAAACCTCACAAATACTCAAGTCACTACAACACAAAAGAACCACAACTACTCAAAGGCTTTTCACTTTTGTGCAACTACACCTTAGCTTGGAGTTCTGTAAGTATCCCAACCCTTTTCTATTTCATTTTCTGCACTCTGTTTAAATCTGTAAATTTCTGCATAAGCAATATCAGTTTCAACATAGGTTCATGAGCATGACTTAAGCCCAACATATAGTTAGTTTTAAGACTGCTTTTGGTAGATGTAAAACCACAAGGATGTAGACCTCATGGCAGTTTTTGCAATGGTGTTCTCATTTTTGCATTTGATTCAGTCCTGAGTGAAAAATCTATGTGAGAAGTTAAGAAAAACACATAAGTCTGCTGCTGTTCCTGCATTTATTTTCCTGCATTTTTGCCTTGCATTCCAACCCATTTTTACACAAAATCATCATTCAAAACCCAAAAATTAAAGAGCATAACATCTGCCAAAACAGAGATGATCCTCCTTCTCTATTTTCCTCACTGTTTTTACCCCCCCAGGGACTAAAATGAGCTTCTGAAGTCTGAGGTTCAGCCTCTGATCTAAGAGTCTGATGAACAGTGCCTCTGATCTTAGAGTCTGATGAACAATGCCTCTTATCTTAGAGTCTGATGAACAGTGCCTCTGATCTCAGAGTCTGAAGTTCAAAATCTAATGAAACAGTGCTTCAGACTCACCTGAGCCCAGCCTCTGAACAGAACCTGAACCCAGCACTCTGAACTCAGAACCTTCGAACCCAGACTCACTTCAGACTTGCTTCTGAACCCAAACTCACTTCAGACTTGCTTCTCAACCCAAACTCACTTCAGACTTGCTTCTGAACCTGTGCGCTCTCGTTAAAAACGCGCAATCCTCCGAGACGTGTACGAACGCTCGAAGGGCTGTTGTGAAGTCGCCACCAAAGTTTTTGTTTAAAGGGAAAGTTGATAAACCCTTAAGTTTTTATTTGAAGGGAAACGATAATAAAACCCTTTGACGATGAGGAAAAGGACTGGTCATCGCAACCATTGTCGGGTTCGGGAGTCGATTACGCAAGGGGAAGGTATTAGCACCCCTCACGTCCGTTGTACTCAACGGGAACCTCCTATTTAGCTAAGCTAGAATGTTTTTAAATGTTTTGTGTGCATGCTTGTCTATGTAAAAGGGAAAAAGAAAATATGATGAAAGGGGAAAAAGTTGTTTTTTATTATTGTGCTTGACAAGATGACGATCTTACTCCTACGTATCTCCCGGTAGACGGAGAATTCAAAGCGTACGTAGTTCTTTGGTAGAAAAACGTATATGTTGGTTATTTTTAATGAACGGTGTTTTGACCGAATTCTTGCGATTAAACGTAGCTTGTATGCTAGCACATGGGAGGCTTAAGCGTATAGCTTGTATGCTCGCGCATGAGAGGCTTAAGCGTTTGTTTGAAATCACGCTAGAATTGATAAAAACATGTCCGTTTGGGGAAAAAGGGTTCGATTGATCCGACGGGATCAAGAAAGGGTGCAATGGACTCAACCGAGTCGATCATTGACCGGAGTGACTCAAACGAGACGAGAAAAGGTTCGATTGATCCAACGGGATCAAGAACGGGTACAATGGACTCTGAAGGTGAGAAAAACACACACACACACAAGAAGGGGGGGGGGGTTGAATTGTGTGACTCAAAAACTTGTTCTTTTCTTTTCAAAACCTTAACACAAGTTCAGAACTAGGTTCTGAACTGTGATCAGAGGTATATGCAGCGGATAACAAGTTAAAAGGAGAATGAAAGAGACAGACACACAAGATTTATACTGGTTCCTTCTCAATGTGAGAAGTAGTCCAGTCCCCTTGTTTTCCAACAAGAGAGTTTCACTATAATCTGAAGATTACACTTTGCTCAACCACTAAGGAAGAGACTTCCAGTTGCTCAATCACAAAGAAAGAGGCTTCTATGCTCAACCACCAAGGAAGAGGCTTCCAATGCTCAAGTCACTAAGACAAGAAACTTCCCAATGCTCAAGACACTAAGTCAAGAGGCTTCTGACTCAGACCACAAAGGAATGAGGTTACAAATGCTCAGTATACAGACTGAGACTTTAATGACCAAACTGGTTTACAAGTAAAGGAGTTTGGGTTGAACACTTGATAAAATATCAGAAGTGTTCTCTTAATACAACACAGGTTAAGACTCTTAACCTTAAGAAATTCTAAGTTACAAAGACTATGAGAATTTCTAAGAGTTTTGTGAGCTATGAGTTCTGGACAGGAAAACAGAGCACAGGTTCAATATTTTGTTCAAAGAGTCTTAGACGAATTTCTTCTTCAAATCTTCTTCCTTTTATAGATGAAATATAGCTGTTGAAGATTTGCTTGATTTGAGGAAAGAGCCGTTGCAAATGAGCTAGGCTTTCTGCAAATGTATGCTGCACTTTTTCAAACAAACCAGAGCAGCAGCCATTTTTGAAATGGCCTACCTTAAAAGCTGGAGAATGTCTGGGTCAGGGAGACAACTGTTCCATTGAGTTGTTCTGACACATCCAGGCATTAAATGCGCACAGTACTGGTCACTTTCCATGTCACATCAGCTTCAGAAGCTTCTCTGTGTGAACAGTGCATCAGAAGCTGCCTTGTACGGATCAGAAGCTGGCTTCAGGATCAGAAGCTGGTCTTCAGACGTTGACTCTGCGTTGACTTCTTCAGAAGCACCCAGACTTCAGAAGCTGCACTTCAGGAGCACCACTTCAGAAGCTCTCAGTTCAGGAGCACTTCTTCAGAACCAGTTTCCTTCTAGCTTTGCAACATTCCTTTCCTTCCTTGCTCTTAGCTTGTTCTTTCATAACCATTATTAGTTTCTAATCATAAAGCACATGGTTCTGAAAACACTTGAACAAAGCATTAGCAAATAAACCAATTTTCCATTTAACACTTTGTTATCATCAAAACCATAAAGAGAGATATGTTTACACATAAATGTTTCAACAATCTCCCCTTAAGTTATAAGAGACTTGTTAAACACATTTTGTTCCAACAATCTCCCCCTTTTTGATGATGACAAACATAAGTATTAAAACAGAAAATTGTTGTTAACTTAATTAACAAGTTAACTGCAGGGTGTGAGGTTTGTAAGCTCCCCCAGAGTCTGATCCAAGTTAATTAAGTTCAGTTAAAAACACAAATGTGAAAATTTCAGAATTGTTGTTAAGTTTAATTAACAATCTGACTTCAGGTGAGGTTTGTAAGCTCCCCTTAGGTCTGACAGTCCTCAAGGTTAGGTTTGTAAGCTCCCCCTGATTCTTATCCATGTTAATTAAGCTTAACTTAAAACAATATAGTGAAATTAACACTTACAATTTTAAATAACTTGTTGACTTCAGGTTTTGAGGTTTGTAAGCTCTCCCCCTAAGTCTGATAATCCACAGGATGAGTTTTGTAAGCTCCCTGAGTCTTATCCAAGTTATTTTAAATTCAATTTACTCACTAAGAGTAATGTATCTCACAGAATGGTATCAGAGCCAGACTTTCAATTCAGAGGCTAAGAGTTAAAAAGCAGTTCTCATAAGTTAGATTCAATCAGTATCAGAGCTTTAACTAAGCTTTAACTTATGTTCAGAGCCTCAGGCTTTAATACCTTTTACTCCCCTTTCATAAGTTAATTACTGACAGAATTTAACTTATTTTTGAGCTCAGGTGCTTTAATAATTGTTTTACCTTACTCCCCCTTTTGTCATCAACAAAAAGTTAAACTTACTCCCCCAACACAGAAAATTTCTCCCCCTTTGTCAAGAGAGTTTGAAAACATCTGCATCAGAGCAGAGAAGGATTTTAAAAGAGTTTGAAAACATGTATCAGAGCAGTTCAATCTCCCTCTTTGTAAAGAGTTGGAAAACATTTCAAAAGGATTAGAGCATATAGGAGGGGGTTGTACAAAAATTTGTGAGATATTTATGCAATCATATGGATAATCAAGCAACAAAGATAGCATCAGAGCATACTTGATTTTCAATGAGTATATGACTTGCATTAAAAATAGAATGCTGTTCAGAAGCAGAAAAAGTTTAGAGCTTCTGATCAGAGCATTCTGTGTTCAGACAAGATTTGTTCAGTATAAATGGTTCAGTATCAGAACCTAACATGCAAGAAGGTATCAGAGCAAATCTGAACTGGTTTAAAGAAAATAGTTCAGATCAGAGTAGGTCTAACTCATTTTAAAACAAAATAGTTTAGATCATAGACCAACTGAAAAGATATATCAGAGCTTGATACCAATTGAGGATTTTATCTCAGAGTCTGATACCAAAATACAATTTTAATACTACTGAACTTGTATCAGAACCTGATATCAAAATATGAAGGTTTATCTTCAGAGTCTGATACCAAATTAAAATAAGTTCTAAAAACTGAACATTGTCTGAAACACTTTGAGTATTTTAAAAAATGTGTCTGTGCTAAGTAGTTTGAAAACAGCCTGATACCAAATGAATATTGTTTGTCAAGCAATTTTATCATTGAATATCAGAGCAGAAAATCACATTTTTAAATTGATGACTTTGGGAGGATTAGAGTATAAACTTTCAAAGCTTTAATCATCATTGCCCATAGTTATACTTATCAGATTGTGACCAACATTAGATTTTTATCAGATTCAGAAGTCAGAAAATCCAGGTTCTGATCCTTCAGACTCTGAAGTTTTTCAGGCTTAACTTTCTTCAGACTCTCAGAAGGTGAGTGTCTGATAAGTCTTAGCTTATGATAAGCTTAGAATCAAGGATTTCATTCAGATTCAAGCACATTTTCAAGAGATAAAATGCATGTTCAGATTCTTTTTAATAAAATTGAATCTTTCTTCTGTTAGGGGTTTTGTGAATATGTCAGCCCATTGATGATCAGTATCAATGAACTGAATATCTAAAACACCCTTCTGAACATAATCTCTTATAAAATGATGTTTTATTTCTATGTGCTTGGCTCTAGAATGTAGAATTGGATTTTTAGACAGACATATAGCAGCAGTATTATCACAATAAATAGGAATATTGTCTGCATGAATCTGATAATCCTCTAATTGATGTTTCATCCAGAGCAGTTGTGTGCTACAACTTGCAGCTGAGATGTACTCTGCTTCTGCTGTTGACAAAGCAATGGTTGCTTGTCTCTTGCTGGCCCAGGATATCAGATTCTCACCCAGAAACTGACAGTTCCCACTGGTGGATTTTCTTTCAATCTTGTCCCCAGCATAGTCAGCATCACAGAATCCAACTAGCTTGTAATTTAAAGATTTCTTATACAGAAGTCCCAAATTAGTTGTTCCTTTCAGATACCTGAAGATTCTCTTGACAGCAGTCATATGAGATTCTCTAGGATCTGATTGGAATCTGGCACACAGACATACACTAAATAAAATATCTGGCCTAGAAGCAGTTAAGTATAGGAGAGAATCTATCATACCTCTGTACAGCTTCTGATATACTTTAGAGCCATTGTCCTCTTTGCTTAAGGTGCAGGAGAGATGCATTAGTGTTGTCATCAGCTTGCAATCATCCAGCTGGAACTTCTTCAGAAGCTCCTTAGTGTATTTGGACTGATGAACATAGACACCATCTTTGCATTGGTTGATTTGAATTCCCAAAAAGAATTTCAGCTCACCCATCATGCTCATTTCAAATTCATCCTGCATTAACATTGAAAATTCCTTGCAAAGGGAGGCATTAGTAGAACCAAATATGATATCATCCACATATATTTGCACAATTAAGATTTCTTTCGTAACAGTTTTCCTGAAAAGTGTATTATCAACTTGACCTCTTACAAAATATTTTTAATTAAGAAGTTGCTTAGCCTTTCATACCAAGCTCTGGGAGCTTGTTTCAGACCATAAAAAGACTTCTTAAGTTTAAAAACATGATTTGGATATTTGACATCTTCAAAACTAGGAGGTTGTTTTACATACACTTCTTCAGAAATTACACCATTTAAGAAAGCACTCTTAACATCCATTTGATACAAGATGATATCATGATTAACAGCATAAGAAAGAAGTAACCTGATTGCTTCCAGTCTTGCTACTGGAGCAAAAGTTTCTGTGTAATCAATCCCTTCTTGCTGGTTGTACCCTTGAGCTACTAATCTAGCCTTGTTTCTGATCACTTCTCCTTGTTCATTGAGCTTGTTCCTGAACACCCATTTTGTTCCAATAATGTTCTTCTGATCAGGTTTTGCAACAAGATCCCATACATCATTCCTTTGGAACTAGTTCAGCTCTTCTTGCATTGCTACAATCCAACCATCATCAGCAAGTGCTTCATCAGCAGTTGTAGGTTCAATCATGGATAGCAGGCCAAGCATAGACTCATTTTGAGTGAATTCTGATCTTGTCTTCCTTGGACTGTTCTTGTTTCCAATGATCAACTCCTCAGGATGTGAAGACTTATATTTGAATGAGGTTCTGGGAGGATTAGCTTCTGAAGAACCATCAGGGATTTGTTCAGAGCCATGCTGATCTTGATTAGCTCCAGGAGTAGTGTCATTGTTGGAGAGTTTCTCAGATTCTTCATTGTTTTCAGCTTCTGAACCTTCATCAGAACCTGAACTGGGTTCAGCTTCTGAAGGCTCTTCTGAGATTCTGATATCTGCAAAACTCTCAACCAGCTCTGGTATTTCACTACCAGGCTTCTTATCATCAAACCTAATGTGTATAGCTTCTTCAACAACATGTGTTTCAGAATTATACACTCTGTATGCCTTAGATCTCTCTGAGTATCCTAAAAAGGTACCCTTTTGAGCCTTGGCATCAAATTTCTTTAGGTAGACTTTATTGTTCAGTATGTAACATGTACAACCAAACTGATGAAAATAAGAAATACTTGGTTTTCTCCCTTTAAACAATTCATATGCTGTTTTATTCAGAATGGGTCTGATATAGATCCTGTTCTGAATATAACATGCTGTGTTTACAGCTTCTGCCCAAAAGTACTTAGCAATTTTAGATTCATGGATCATGGTTCTTGCCATTTCTTGTAAAGACCTGTTCTTTCTCTCTACAACTCCATTTTGTTGTGGAGTTCTAGGAGATGAGAACTCATGAAGAATTCCATGGTCTTCACAAAAGTTTACAAAAGGTTCATTTTCAAATTCCCCACCATGATCACTTCTGATTTTCAAAATTTTCAAATCAGTTTCAGTTTGTACTTGTTTGCAGAATTTGAAAAACACATCATATGTTTCATTCTTAGTTCTGACGAATTTAACCCAAGTCCACCTACTGTAATCATCAACAATAACAAGTCCATACTTCTTCCCATTGATTGAAGCTGTTCCAACAGGACCAAACAAATCAATGTGAAGGAGTTCTAGAGGTTTTGAGGTGGAAACAATGTTCTTTGATTTAAAAGAAGTTTTAGAACATTTTCCAATTTGGCATGCTGAACACAGAGCATCTGAGTGATAATCAATACTGGGTAAGCCTCTGACCAGCTGTAACTTGCTAAGCTTATAGATGAGTCTCCAGTTAGCATGTCCCAGCCTTTTGTGCCAGACCCATTTCTCATCACTCACAGACAGAAGGCAAACTACATTCTGCTGAACCAATTCAGAAAAATTAATTTTGTAAACATTGTTTTTCCTGCTGCCTCTGAACACTATAGACTTGTCTTTGCTACTGATTACAGTACATGTGTTCTTATTGAACATGACTTCATAATCACTATCACATAATTGACTTATGCTAAGTAGATTATGTCTAAGTCCATCTACCAGCCAAACATTATCAATGTACAGGGAAGAATTACCTATCTTACCAGTACTAATGATCTTTCCTTTCTGACTTCCTCCAAACCCCACAGTTCCTCCCTCTTTCAGAGTTAGGGTTTGGAACATAGACTTGTCCCCTGTCATATGATGCGAGCATCCACTGTCCAGGTACCAGGACCTTTCCTTTTCTTTGGATGTTAAGCATATCTGCAATTGAAATTATCTCAGACTTAGGTACCCAGATTTTCATGGGTCCTTTGGGGTTAGTCCTGAAAGGTTTTGGCTTCTTGTGTCTGAAGTTATGATATTCAGACTTGTTTTGATACTTTGGATATGAATCCTTGTATCTTGAATAAGTTTGAGTTTCAGAACCTGAATACTTCAGAACCTGAGTTCTCAAAGGTTTGGACTCAGATTTCTTCAGGAACCTGAGACTTGAAGGTCTTTGGTTCTGAGTTCTTTAGAGTTTGAGCCATTGAGCTCTTTGGTTCTGATCTCTTCAGAATTCTAACTTTGTTTACTTCAGGCACAAGGCAAGCTTCAGTTTTGCCTTTCTTAAAGTAGTTAGAAGCAGAAAACTGATTGGTTTGCTTTTGCTTGCTCTGCTTAACATTCTGAGATTGAGAATGTTTTACATTGACTGGTTTAACGGATTTTGAAGTTTTAAAAAACCCAGTCTTTGAAAATTTTGAATCAGATTTATTCAGATTCTGAGACTTACTTGTTCCAGGTTCTGAACACTTCAGATTCTGAACATTTTCAATTTCAGAGTCTGATTTTCTCTTACTCTTAGGCTTAGGACCTTTTGGCTTAGATTTAGGCAAGGTTTTAACATCTACCTTCATCTTATCCTTAGGTTCAGAAGCTTCAGAGTCTGAGCTGTTCAGAACTTCAGACTTAGTCTCAGATTCTGATATTTTCAATTTCTCAGAGTTATCAGAAGCAGGCACAAAGCATATACCATTGCCTTTTAAAATATTTTCAGAACATGAAGGTGAGTTTAATTCATTTGAAGGTTTGAATAAATCATAGCCAATGCCTTCACCTTTGTTTCTGATCATATTATACATCATAGAGGTAATTTTGGTTCTATTGAATCCAGTTAACATGAAATCCTGAAGAGCTATTTCCTGTTCATTAGGAACCTCTTCAGATTTCTTATGAGCCTCTTTTCTGAGTTCTTCAACTTCTTCATCGTATTCAAAAATTTGATTCAGAAGTTTAAGATTTTCCTCAGACAGCAAGTTAGTTTGATTTTTCAAAGATTTAATTTCTTTTAACTTGCTTTTAAGATGACTCATAAGATCATTAACTATTTCAATCAATTCAGATCTAGAGAGTTCAGAGTATACCTCATCTTCTTCATCAGAATCTGAGCATGATTCTGCATCAGAAGATGCAGTTGCCATCAGGGCCAAGTTTGCTTCTTCCTCATCAGATTCTGACTCATTATCCAGATCATCCCATGTTGCCATGAGACTCTTCTTAAGCTTATTTCTGAAACTGCTGGATTTTGAGCTAGACTTCTTTGCTTTTTCCTTTGATTTTTCCTTCTGTCTGAAGGTCAGGACAATCAGCAATGAAGTGGCCAGGGTTTTTGCAGTTGTAGCAGCTTTCCTTCTGAATATCCCTCTTTGAACCAGAACCAGATCCTTTGAAGTTACTGCTTCTGTTAGAGAATTTTTTCTTTCTATTCATTAGATACTGAAGCCTTTTAGAAATCATTGCAAGCTCATCAGCATCTGAATCTTCATCAGAATTTCCCTCAGGGAATTCTTCTTCCGATTCAATAGCTTTCAAAGCTTTAGCAAGTTTTCTTTTAGACTTTAGAGCTAATGTTTTTGGTTCTCTAACAGACTCATCCTCATTGAGTCCCAGTTCATGCACTTTGAGGGAACTTATCAGATCCTCAATACTCAAGGTATTCAGATCCTTAGCTTCCTCAATAGCAGTCACTTTAGGTCTCCATTTGGATGGCAGACTTCTTAAGAGTTTGTTCACATGATCAGCTGTGGTATAACTCTTCTTCAGAATCTGAAGTCCAGAAACCAGAGTCTGAAATCTTGAGAACATAGTCTCAATATTTTCATCCTCTTTCATTCTGAACAGTTCATATTGCTGAACAAGAATGTTTGCCTTAGCTTCTCTAACTTTCTTATTACCTTCATAGTTAGAGCAGAGGGATGTGAATATGGCTTTAGCAGTTGACTTGTCACTCAGCTTCTGGTACTCAGAGTGAGGTAGTGAATCCACAATAATGCCTTTGACATTATGGTGCTTTCTATAGATCTTCCTCTCAGCATCACTAAGTCCTCTTCTGTTGACAGCAACACCTTCTTCATCAACTGGAATGGTGATTCCATCTTCAATGATGTCCCATAATGAATCATCAATTCCAATAATATGACTGTACATTTTACTCTTCCACCAAGAGAATTTTTCTGGGTCACCAGTTGTTGAGTCTTTTGGTGTTGGCTGCATTGTTTGGCAAAACCAAAGTATGGAATAGAAGCTTTTCCTTATGATGAACATTTCTTCAGTTACAAGTTTTCTCATTTGAAGCCATTCAGAAGCTGAAATTTACATCAGAAGCTGAAATGCTCATCAGAAGCACTGTAGCACTTCAGAAGCAGTTTCAGGTTCTGAAGCCAGCGTTGACTTCTGTTGACCACGTCAGAAGCTGGGTTTGCTGGATTGTTTTTGCACGTATCTTGGGAGATTTAGCAAGGAATTATGTTTGTATAATTGCTTCTAGAATGCTGGGTTAATTGGAGAAGATATCTTTGAAGATTTGGTTCAACATTATGAAAATTCGTATTTTCTGTTTTAAATCTTTCAAAGATTGGATGCAGTTTTATTTGTTACTCTTTTGGAATAATCTTATTCCAGTAACAAATCAATTCAGAAGATTTGGAGAATAATTAAGAGGCTTGCTGAAGATTATAAAAGGAGGAGCTTTGCTATTGAAGACTGACGAATTTTATAGAGTTTAAGATCAGAGAATTGAGTCTTAGTATTTTAAGCTTTTAGCTTTGTTGTGCACCACTCTGTTAGAGTTGGTTTAGGCGTTTGATTGAGTTGTAATTCATTCTAAGCCTTTAGGTACGAATGAAGTTTTGTCTTTGAAGGTTTTCTCAAAAACAGGGTAGTTGTGTTTCAGAACTGGTTAAGTTCAAAGGGTAGTTCAAGTGGCTGGGTTGTAGTTACTTGAATAGGAAGTTAGAGGTTTTTCTAATACTCAACGTGTTGGGTAGAATTCAAGACTAGGTGGAAATTAATTGCTTGGGATAGGAACTGGGAGTCAGTGTCTGAGTCTTAAGGATTAATTCCAATAGTGGAATTCCTTCCTGGATTGGTATCCCCCAGAGTAGGAGGTGTTTACTCCGAACTGGGTTAACAAACCTCTGTGCCTTTTACTTCCTGCACTTTAATTTGCTGCCTGTGTGTGTTTTTGTTTGTGCTCTGTTTTGCAAACTATTGTGCCCTGCATATTGTTCAGAACCTGGTATTCTCTTAGTTTTGCCTGGCCAGAATTTCAATTGGTATCAGAGCAGGCACCCTGCCTGTATTTTGGGTGAGATCCAGAGGACTTAATATCTGGCAAGCATGGATAGAGAAGGAGGATATGTCAATAGACCACCCCTACTAGATGGCACAAACTATGAGTATTGGAAATCAAGAATGTGTGCTTTTCTAAAGTCTATTGACAGCAGGACTTGGAAAGCTGTGATTAAAGGCTGGGATCATCCTGTGTTTACAGACAAAGATGGTAACAAGACTGAGGTTCTAAAGCCAGAGGAGGAATGGACCAAAGCTGAAGATGATCTGTCACTGGGAAATTCTAAAGCTTTGAATGCTATCTTTAATGGTGTTGATCAGAACATGTTCAGACTTATCAAACAATGTACTGTGGCTAAGGATGCGTGGGAAATTCTGAAAACCACTCATGAAGGAACTTCTAAGGTGAAGATGTCCAGATTGCAGCTGCTGACCACCAAATTTGAGAACCTGAAGATGAAGGAAGATGAATCTATTCAGGATTTCTACATGAATGTGCTGGACATGGCAAATTCGTTTGACTCACTTGGAGAAAAGATGACTGATGAGAAGTTAGTCAGAAAGATCCTCAGGTCCCTGCCCAGAAGGTTTGACATGAAGGTTACAGCAATTGAGGAGGCTCATGATATTTCTGCTATGAAGGTTGAGGAGCTGATTGGGTCTTTGTTAAACTTTGAGACTGCTTTTTGCAAACAGTCTGAGAAGAAAGAAAAAGGGGTAGCTTTTACTGTGAATTCTGAAGCTGATGATCAACAAGAGTCAGAGGAGGATGACTTATCAGAAGCTCTTGTGTTGCTGGGAAAACAATTCAACAAGATTCTGAAGAATGTTAACAGAAAAGCCAAAGCCAAAGGTCAGAACTTCAGATTCAATAACAAGAAGCAACAAACTGATGAAAAGAAGACCAAGTCTGAGGAGAAAAGCCAAACTGCCTTGTACGGATCAGAAGCTGGCTTTAGGATCAGAAGCTGGTCTTCAGACGTTGACTCTGCGTTGACTTCTTAAGAAGCACCCAGACTTCAGAAGCTGCCTTCAGAATCAGAAGCTGCACTTCAGGAGCACCACTTCAGGACCACTTCAGAAGCTCTCAATTCAGAAGCACTTCTTCAGGAGCACTTCTTCAGAACCAGTTTCCTTCTAGCTTTGCAACATTCCTTTCCTTTCTTGCTCTTAGCTTGTTCTTTCATAACCATTATTAGTTTCTAATCATAAAGCACATGGTTCTGAAAACACTTGAACAAAGCATTAGCAAATAAACCAATTTTCCATTTAACACTTTGTTATCATCAAAACCATAAAGAGATATGTTTACACATAAATGTTTCAACAATCTCCCCTTAAGTTATAAGAGACTTGTTAAACACATTTTGTTCCAACAGACTCAACCGAGTCGATCATTGACCGGAGTGACTCAAACGAGTCGAGAAAAGGTCGATTGATCCAACGGGATCAAGAACGGGTACAATGGACTCAACCGAGTCGATCATTGACCGGAGTGACTCAAACGAGTCGAGAAAAGGTTCGATTGATCCAACGGGATCAAGAACGGGTACAATGGACTCGAACGAGTCGAACATTGACCAAAGTGACTCAAACGAGTCGAGGGATTGAATCTAATGGCCACGGGGGACCAAAAGGTTCGGATTGACCACAAAGGGCCAAGAATTGGTTTGGTGTGGTCGGATACGTTGAAAATGGAATGACGATTGTCCGAACGACGAGACATACGTCACGCATTCGTTCAATCGGGGCAATGGAGAGACATACGTCAAAACATCCCTTTTTCATTCAAGTTTTTGGTTGAATTTTTAGAAATCCCAAAGTTTATCAAAACACTTGGTTTAGAACCCAAAATGAAAAGGTTTTAACAAAATTGTGAAAAAACGCATAAGTTCGGCTCAATTTTGAAAACGGTTTTGAAAAGCGAAACAAGTTCGGCTTAAGTTCACGTTTGATTTGAAAGTCATGAACAAGGTTTTTGTTCAAGTTTGGTTTTGAAACGATGAACTTAGCTTATTGCTCAAATTTGTTTTGAAAGTTTGTGGACGTAACTTGTTTTGCAAGTTATCCAAAAAAAAGTGGCTCGAACTTGTGAATCCTTCAATTTTATGCAAAATCCTTGATAAGGTTTGGATAAAATGAGTTTCAAACCTCTTAGGTTCTGAGTTCTAGGGCTGGAACCTCAAAAATTGGCTGTTTGGGAGCCTAAACTCAGATTCTGAGTTCTGTCATGGTCGCACTGCGACCAGAGCTTCGCACTGCGAACAATGCGAAATTTTGAGTTCAGAAGCTGTTTCTGAACTGTTGTTCAGAAACAACTTCTGAACAAACTCAGAACCTTTTAGGGGAATGAAAAGCTTTGAGATTTGGCAATGAAAAGAGCTGGACAAACCAGTTTAGATGTTTTTGCAAACCTTGGGATTTCTTTGAAATTCAAAAGGGGTTTTTAGAGCAAAAAGGATTTGAACAAAATTAAGATGCAAGCACAACTATAAATGAAAGGTAAAGACTTAGAACACTTACAGAGATCCTAGCAAAGCTCCTGCTGCAAGGAAATGAAATGAACTTGAATGTTGGAGGCTCTTTGCAAAGTTTGGAATATTGGTAAGTATGAGCAATGAATTTGTGTAATGCTTTGATTTGAACTGGTTCTTTGCTGGTGTTTAGTGCTGTTTCAAATGCTCAATTGCTGGTTTTTTCTGGTTGTTGGTAAGTGAGTGTAAGTGTGTTTTTTCTAAGTTTCAAAGTGTATTCAATGGTTATGCCTTGCTTCCTATTTATAGGCCAAAACCAAATCAATTTTCATAATTAGAAATCCCCAAAATCCAGCTGATTTGTGGGCTAGGATCAGGCTAAATCACTTTGCATTTAATGCAAAAGTGAAGAGGTGACCTTGCCTTGCTGCAATGGTCAAGACTTAGCCAAATCCAGCCACTAATTCAATGGATTTTGGATAGAAATGATGATGAAACAGGGCTGGTTTGCAATTGGCTGTCCCTTGGGATTGGTCCTTGTAATCTTGAGGGTTAAGCAATAAAAATGTGCACTGTGATGTGCAGAGGTTGGGGGAAACAAAAGGCAACATGTGGGCTGGTGTGAGGAGGAAGAAAAGCTGCTGAAAAACAGGGCAGCACTCATGGCTTTTGGGCAAGTGAAAACCAGCTGGGTTTGACTGGTTTGGGGGGAGAAAGCAGGAAGAAAGTCCACAAGTTGGTGGCTGGCAACCTTAGGGTCAGTAGCAGGTCACTTGGGAGGGAAAAGAGCTGCCCAAGGGCAAGCCAACTTGCTTGGCACATGCTAGGTTGGAAGAAAAAGCTTCTTTCCTTGGCTTTAATGGCAAGTGCTCCAATTCTGGCTTTGCTGAGCTCAAATAGCCATGAATGAGGATAAAAACAATAATAAAAATGATATGTAATAATAATAATTACAAAAATGAAATAAATAAAAGAGATTAAAAAATCTGCAAAAAATTCGCAGACTTCGCAGAGCGAAGGGGACTTTGCTCTGCGAAGTCCTCATTTCTGAAAATGTTGACTTTTTGTTGACTTTGACTTTTCTCCTTTTTTTTTGTTTTGTTTTGAAAAGCTTGGGACAAAATTAGGGTACAACAGCTGCCCCTACTTAATTGTGTCTTTGCATAGAGGATGTGAGTGCCAAGGGCATCTCATGATCTCTTTGCGAAGATCAATTAAGTAAAAGAAGGACCCGAATTTTGTCCTTCGCGGTACGAAAAGATTATAGTAAAATATGGAAAGAAGTAAATGCAAGGTAAAAGATTGTCACCTAATCAGGTGATCGGATCTGGAAGGTAAAATGATCGCCACCTAATCAGGTGATCTGATCTGACATGATAAAGGATCGTCACCTAAACAGGTGGCCTCAATCTGGAAAGATAAAGGATCGTCACCTAAACAGGTGGCCTTAATCTGGAAAGGATAAAGGATCGTCACCTAAACAGGAGGCCTTAATCTGGCAAAGATAAAGGATCGTCACCTAAACAGGTGGCCTTAATCTGGAAAGATAAAGGATCGTCACCTAAACAGGTGGCCTTAATCTGGAAAGATAAAGGATCGTCACCTAAACAGGTGGCCTTGATCTGGAAAGATAAAGGATCGTCACCTAATCAGGTGGCCTTAATCTGGAAAGATAAAGGATCGTCACCTAATCAGGTGGCCTTAATCTGGAAAGATAAAGGATCGTCACCTAATCAGGTGGCCTTAATCTGGAAAGATAAAGGATCGTCACCTAATCAGGTGGCCTTAATCTGGAAAGATAAAGGATCGTCACCTAATCAGGTGGCCTTGATCTCCGAGACGTGTATGAACGCTCGCAAGGTAAAAAGATTGTCACCTAAACAGGTGATTTCAATCTGACACGATCGTCACCTAATCAGGTGATTGGATCTGACAAGTCGTCGCCTGAATAGGTGCTTAGACTTATCTGGGGAAATAGGACATACCGCTGTGGGGATAATGTAATCGTCTCTAGGCGAGGCTAGTACTTAGATTGTTGAAAAGGAAAACATCATTGTATGATGCATGATATGCTTCATGTTGTCTTATGCAATATGTTATGCAATATGGTATGATATGAGGTAGACTCAATCCGAATTTTTGTTTGGGAAAACTCAGCTGGGGCATCTTAATGGCCGTGAGCATGTATATTTGGGGATATGATAAGTTGGGAAGAAAACCGCTGGGGTTATTCTAGGAGAACTTATTGGGGAAGCTCTGGAATGGGTCCACTGGGGAACACTAGAGATGATTGATGGATGTTGGTGAATATGTGATACTCACTGGGGAATCCTAGTTGAGGATGCATGACATGAATATAAAATGCATGTATTATGAATGATTTGGATATGTATGTATGAATGAGTTTGATATGATGCATGTATTATGAGTGATATGTGGGATGACAGACGTCATGTTGGACGCTGGGTGTTATGATTGGATGCCGAGCCAAGTCGGGCTTTGGGTGGAATTGTGTTTGGATGTAAGTAGATGCCAAGCATGGTTGGGCTTTTGATTGAATGCCGAGCAAGGTCGGGCTTTGGGGTTGAGACTCCACTGGGGAATGCCAATAAATTGGGCTTTATTGGATTACTGGGGATATAAGAATCATTTTGGAAGCATGATCGATATCCAGCTTTGGTGGATGGAAGAGATGTTTGGGGTGTTTTTACCGGGGAATTAGATCGACTTGTATAACCGATAAACTTGATGAGACAAGATTTAGACCGGTAAGATAAAAAGTGGGCCGGTATTATAAACACTCGATAATCTTCAAAGGGGATGATGTCACAGGGGATACATCTGAATATTGACGGGGCCAAGCCGTGATAATTGGTGAAAAATAAATACCTAGTGGGGGGTTGTTAAGCCGCTGGGTAAATCGAACTAATCCGCTGGGTAAGAACTGATGATTCCGCCGGGGATGCTTGTGCTTTGGTTGGCCAATCTTGCTTGAATTGTTCTTTCGGGCTCTTGATTCATTGGGGATATTCCTTTTTGATTCACTGATGACCCTGTTGGGGAAATCCTTTTAGCAATTGACCCTGCCTGGCCTGCGAGGTTATCTGCTCTATGGATAGATATTGATGCACGCTTTAAGTACTCACAGTTCAGAGAAAATGCGTTTGTTACTTATGTTGTTCAAAACATAAAAGATTCCACATAATTTTTTTGAAAAATTTTGTTTTAAGCACTATCATCAAAAAAAGAAGAAATGAATGAATAGAATGGGAAATTTTGACAAAAGTAAAAGACTTCGCTTGGGAAGAAATTTATTAATGGGGTGGTGGCCTGCCAAAGGCGTGGTTCATTGTGATCGTGCTTGGAAGCGCTAATGACAATTGGGATTTTTGTAGGAAAATGTAGTTGTGATTGCCAATGCAAATTGGGCTTTTGTTGGAAATTTTGTTTGGAATGTCAAAGAAAATTGGGCTCTCCTTTTTTGGTGTGCCAATGAAATGGGCTTTTGGGTTGGTATTGTGTATTGGGCTTTTGGTCGGGTTGGTATGATTCGCATGAGATTTGCACAGACAATTTTGATGCTCCCAATAATCCCAGATTGCACTAAAATTTGAAGCAATACCAAACACAAAATTCATATCGTACAGCTTAAGTCAAAAATATGTTTACCAATGAACCAACCTATCACTCATTTATGAAAAATGAAAAAAAAATGAATATTAATTGTGGGGGGTATTGAACACTCACCCGGCAGGTTTGCCAACATTCCGATCAAGTTATGTGTCTATCTAATCATCGTTTCTAAGAGCACAAAAGCATTGATCACAGGGTCTTTGAGGGTTGTAATTTGGCCGGGTTACAAAAGAAATGTCATATGTGGGTAAATTGAATTCAAAAGGTCAAGCCAGGGGAACATTCTTTCTAAATTACATACTTCCTCTTTGTTCAACCATAACTCTTGGTGATTTACAATTATTTCTCTTTGATCTTGACAATTCTTTGATTTATTGATTTTTCTCTTTTTCTCTTTTCTTTTTCTTGGTTTGCTTTTCTTTCTTTTCTTTCCCTTTTTCTTGGTTGTCAAGATCGATTACAAAATTTACTATTTCTTGACTTTCACAACCTCCTCTTTTCAACTTAATCAAAGGTGATACCCTAATTGAATGTTCCCCTCTTCTTCTGGCGAGGGACAATAATCATGATGGCTAAGGGTTCAAAAATGAAAGAAAAATATCAGAATTTCAAAATGATTTAACTATGAACTGAAATTTTTTACAAACTCCGGCAATTTCATTAAGCAATTGAGCTTATGAAAGTTGTCAGTTCATAGTTAATGATTCTGACTTATTAGGCTCAAAGGGTTGACAAATACTCACTTCTCACAGGGTGGGCTATTTGTGGTCAATTTTTTTCACTCATTTCAAAAGAAATGCCTCGATCATGTCAATGCTTTTATACAATTCAAAACAACATTTAGGTTTAACATAAAAAGGTCGAGTTTAAACAAAAATGCCGGTCTCCTGCATATGTATAAAGATTTTGAGGTTTCCTCACATTTTGGCTGGTTCTAAATGGTTCAAGAACAAACATATTAATAACGCAAATTGCATGGTATAACTTTTGCACTAAGCACATATTCTCATTTTGAGTTTAATCACAAAAAAAAAAAAGGAAACATGTATTTTTAGCTTTGTGAAAATTTATCATCACCATCCATCTGTGGCTGAATGCTTTGGATTAATCCGCTTTGGGAAGATTTGTCAAATTCGAATTACTAATGATCTATTGCAAAAAATTTGACATTTAAATTTTAACAGGAATTAATAATTATAATTCATAAGCCAGATAATAAAAGGCAAGAGTACTCAATATAGATAAGAATAAAACAGAGTACAAATACGAATATCAGACAACAAACACAAAGAGTTCTAAAGAGTGCATGAGAAGATAAAATAAAACTGCACAGCAAAACATAAAAAAAACATCAAAAGGGAGCCACTCAAGGAGTGAGAGCCTCGTTATCCTCGGTCTCCTCATCCTCATCCTCCTCGTCCTCATCATCATCATCTCCTCCATCATCACCTCCTTGGCCTCCGGCCGCCGTACCACTGCCTCCACCCTCTGAATACTCAGGCCTATCCCCGGGCCAAGCACCATAAGCTGCGAACATCTCCGGTGTCGGTATCTGGATGGCGGGATCTGCTGGCCTACCCAACTGTATCTGGAGCCGATACATGGAATCGTGCATCATGGTCATATATCTATGGCTGGAAGCATTCTGCTCCCATGTGAAAGTACAGGTGTGATGACCCTGTGATGCAGGTGGGGGTCTGGGCCGTGGCTGCTGCGCCCTCGCCGCTCTCCTCCCCGTGCAGTGTCTCGCGATGTAATCATCCGTGATCGGATTCTTTATAGTCTCGGAAACATGAGGGGGGATTGCTACTCGTGCCTCCCAGCAGAGTCCCATAATCAGACCCGGGAAAGCGAGTGGGCACATCTTCTTGGCCGGTGGTTTTATGCCACTCTCGACCACTATTTTAAGCTCCTGACAAATCACCCTAGCCACATCTACTTGCTTGTGGGTGAGGATGTAGTAGATCAAGGGTGTGACGTCTAAAGTGGTGGAAGATGTGTGGCTTTTTGGCTTTATATTGTGAACGATGAGGTGGAAGATGACCTGGGCGTATGTGGTAAGGTTGTTTTTGATGGCCTTGGTAGGCTGCCCCGATGCGTTGAGTTCATAGCCTCTCCCGGATTGGAAAATGGTTTGGGCATAGAGGTCGTGGTTCCAATTGCTTCCGGTTTTGGTGTTTGTGGAAGGCACAAAGCTCATCGTTATCAAGTTGGAGGGGGTTGCGGAGATAGGCGTTGATGGCTTCGCGATCGAATCTAATGACCCGACCATGAAACATGGTTTGGTAGGTGAATTCTCCTTCAGGATCCGTGGGAATAGCATTTTCGTAAAACTCCCGGATGATGTCGTAATTTAGGTTTAGTGGAGGATTCACCAAAACTCCCCAATGGCGGGAATCTATTAACCGCGCCAACTCCCGATAGGTGCCCCGCTCACTTATGGTAAACTGCCTTCGGCCCAGAATGTCCTGCGGAGGAGCTCCTCGTACCTTTCCTGATTTCAGAGGCTGAGGAAACGGGAGGCATCGTATGCCCCTTGTGGCCTAGACCTGATGATTCCCCCCTTAATCGTTTCCCGGTTGGTCTTGGCGCCATCTACAAGAAAAAAGACAAAGTCAGTAACCAGCAGATCTAATCACAAGTAATATGGGGTGAAACCAATGGAATTGGAAAGGAAACATGGAAAAGGAAGAGGTTCTGTTCTGTCATTTTCGCACTGCGAAGGTAGGGTCGCAGTGCGAAGTTGAACGTAAAAATCTGGGCTGCCCAGAACAAAGGGTTGCAGTGCGAAGTTGAACTTTGCTCTGCGACCATGACAGAAAAAAGCCAAAATCCCCAGAAATCTACCCTAAAACTCTCAAGTTAAGCTTTATACAATGCATGTTAGATAGATGATTAAGAATAAATGAATGGGTATGGAAACATCTAACACAGCAACTAGTTTTAGTTTAATTTCTACAAAGAATGAGTAAAATAAATTCATGAAAAAATCACTTAAAATAAAAAGGAAATGGGCCTGTTTCCACTACCCACGATGTACATTTACTAAATCACAACTTAACATAGCAAGCTAGGAAGGAAATGAAGCTTAACACAAACCTAAACCCTAAAATGGAAATTTCAAAATTAGAAACCCTAAAACCCAATACGAATCAGAAATAAAAGAGGAGAAAGAGGAAGAAATCGTACCTTGTTGTTTGTTCTGAATAGAATAAAACACGAATTTAAGGAAGGAAAAGGGAGATTCAAGAAAAATGGGAATGCTTTTTTTAATTTGGGGTTTTTTTTTGAAAAGTTATGAAATGAAATTGTTTTTTTAGTTTTAGGAGTTAATGAAAAAAAAAAGAAAACGGTTGGGATAAGGAAAGAGAATGGAATGGGTGGTTGATGGGGGAGTAAATGGAGGGCAGCAATTTTGTAAACTGAGCTGACAAATTCGCCTACTTCGCACTGCGCAAGTACTTTTGCTCTGCGAACCTTAGAGTTAACTTCGCAGTGCGATGCAACTTTTGCTCTGACGAAGTACTCGGGTTCTGAAGTGTCGCAGTGCGAAGATACTTTGCTCTGCGAAGTCATCAGACTCTGAAATTTTCAAAATTGCTACCTTTCAATACACTGGTCATTTCTATCCCACTAGATTTATATATATACATAAAAACGTAATAAACAAAGATCATTGATTGCCCCTTCTATAAAATGAAACGGTATGCAACAATTATGAATGAATGCAAATGGGTGTTATGCAAAGGTATGGTATATGAAGGTTCGGAACTTCCCCCCCATCCTCACGTGTAGGCTCTAGAGATGAGATTTTCTAAAAAGGTCCCTAGATTCACGGATCTCACGTGGAAGTAAGGTCGTCGATTGCGAACTTCGCATGACTTCAATACATTCCAAGTGAAGATCTCTTCTAGGCGGGGTTTGGCATCCTACCTCACGGACATACGTCGACGCGGGCTTCCGCTCACAACCCCTTCCTAACTTAATTTTTTCTCAAGCTCGGGTAGAGAGCCTCACACGTCCATTAACCCAACAATGTGGAGTAACATCGCTCAAGTAACAACCCCGCAATTGATATATACAATATGAATATAAAGCAATATAAAGCAGTTATAAACATAAAGCAAGAGAATGATATAAATAAATAAAATAAAAGCATGCGCGCAAAGAATATAAAAAACATTTAGCTTAAAAGCCAAATAGGATAGGCTTGACTTGCTAGTTGGAAAAGACGTCCCCAGTGAAGTCGCCAGCTGTACGCTCTCGTTAAAAACGCGCAATCCTCCGAGACGTGTACGAACGCTCGAAGGGTTGTTGTGAAGTCGCCACCAAAGTTTTTGTTTAAAGGGAACGTTGATAAACCCTTAAGTTTTTATTTGAAGGGAAACGATAATAAAACCCTTTGACGATGAGGAAAAGGACTGGTCATCGCAACCATTGTCGGGTTCGGGAGTCGATTACGCAAGGGGAAGGTATTAGCACCCCTCACGTCCGTTGTACTCAACGGGAACCTCCTATTTAGCTAAGCTAGAATGTTTTTAAATGTTTTGCGTGCATGCTTGTCTATGTAAAAGGGAAAAAGAAAATATGATGAAAGGGGAAAAATTGTTTTTTATTATTGTGCTTGACAAGATGATGATCTTGCTCCTACGTATCTCCCGGTAGACGGAGAATTCAAAGCGTACGTAGTTCTTTGGTAGAAAAACGTATATGTTGGTTATTTTTAATGAACGATGTTTTGACCAAATTCTTGCGATTAAACGTAGCTTGTATGCTAGCACATGGGAGGCTTAAGCGTATAGCTTGTATGCTCGCGCATGAGAGGCTTAAGCGTTTGTTTGAAATCACGCTAGAATTGATAAAAACATGTCCGTTTGGGGAAAAAGGGTTCGATTGATCCGACGGGATCAAGAAAGGGTGCAATGGACTCAACCGAGTCGATCATTGACCGGAGTGACTCAAACGAGTCGAGAAAAGGTTCGATTGATCCAACGGGATCAAGAACGGGTACAATGGACTCAACCGAGTCGATCATTGACCGGAGTGACTCAAACGAGTCGAGAAAAGGTTCGATTGATCCAACAGGATCAAGAACGGGTACAATGGACTCAACCGAGTCGATCATTGACCGGAGTGACTCAAACGAGTCGAGAAAAGGTTCGATTGATCCAACGGGATCAAGAACGGGTACAATGGACTCAACCGAGTCGA
>WNNG01000617.1:0-97426 GCA_018208015.1 Medicago ruthenica | reverse complement strand
GAATTCTCCCCCTCTCCTCATACTCACACGCCCCCAATCTCACTCACAATCATCCATCCAAACT
Organism: Medicago ruthenica; assembly: GCA_018208015.1. Taxonomy (NCBI): domain Eukaryota; kingdom Viridiplantae; phylum Streptophyta; class Magnoliopsida; order Fabales; family Fabaceae; genus Medicago; species Medicago ruthenica. The sequence continues at coordinate 97,362 of WNNG01000617.1, read as the reverse complement.
CCAATCAAATCCTAGTAGAAACCTTGCAAGGCAAGCTTAAGTTGGAAGCTAGATAAGTGAAAGAGAAGAGGAACAAGGAAGAACAAGAGAAGAGTTAGAGTTGGAAGAACTTAGGGCTTTGGAGATTAAGTGTAAGCAAGCACTAGTAGGAGGATTAAGGTGAGCTCTTAGAGGGTTTTAGAAACCCACTTTGTTTAAGTTTATAAATCATGGTATTTAAGAGTTAAATGTTAGATCATGCCTTAATTCCTTATTGACTTGTGAATACATGAATTTATATGTGATAAGCTGTTCATATGTCATGGAAATTCATTCCCATAAGCTATTTTGATGTTTGGGAATGTTTGGATTAGTCTAGGAAGTGAATTGTGAGTGCTGCTGAAGCCAAAATCGTGCTCCGATTTCTGGGCATCGGGCTACGATTTCAAGCCCTGATTTCCTAAAAACTTACGCAAAATATCGTGCTCCGATTTTCAAAAATCGTGCTACGATATTGGCTTTCTTCAGCTTTATGTTTATGAGCTTTGGCTTGGTTTTTGGGTAGGAAGGATGATAGGCATGGCCTTAGGAGATGTATACTTATACTCCTAAGTTGAATAGACATAAAGAGGGATTAGCAATGGGATCATAACCTTGTAAAGAAATCCCTACATTCACTTAAGTCCATGTAAACCAAGAATAATACAATGTTTAAGTTTAGAACCTTATCGTAGGTTAAGTACTTATGAATGAACACTTAAGATATAAGAATACGATACGAATATGTAATGTGATATGATCACGTGTTCATCAGACTCCGGGATACGCCGGATGGGATTTCTCCGAAAGGGCTATCCACACGTAAGTTAAAAGATTAAAGCATGTCCATCAGGCTCCGGGATTCGCCGGATGGGACTTCTCCGAGAGGGTCGTCCACATGTAAAGTTAAGTTGTGCCCAGCAGGCTCCGGATTATGCCGGATGGGGCTTCACCGAGAGGGTTGCCTACACAAAGATAAGAGGAGTCCGGTGTTAGCCTGATATGATAGGAATTTCACCGGTATGATGGGAGATGTACTTCGGGGTTACTCCACCCGGATGCACTCCGTAAAACGAACCAAGATAATGTTATGTTTGTTCAACCCTAACTGCTAACTTAATGTTATGAAAGACAAATACGTTTATGTCTTATGCAATACGAGTTATGATGATGTTTAGTTCCTAATGAACGAGATGTGATCCTAGGATGTCCCCAAGATCACTCGTATATGTCAAAGTTTAAGAATAGAATATAAAGCATATGAGATAAGACATGAAGCGATCCTAGGTTTTCCTTGATCGCGTTAAAAGTTAAGACTTGGCGATCATAGGTATTCCCGAGTTCGCCGAGGTAGGCACGGCGACCCTAGGTTCCCCGAGGTTGCCAAACAGTAGGTAGGGTAGGAGCTCACTGAGACGTTATGTCTCATCCCTTTCCTTCTGGTGCAGGTTCTTCACAGGAAGCACGACGAAAAGGTAAAGAGAAGGCTATGGACTGATCGTGCTGCTTATGCTTTGTTTTTATGGATTAATGTATAAGAATGTTGTATTATGATGTATATTATGGAAATGTTTGTATCGGACAACAAGTTGTATGACAAACTCATGTTTTGTATAATATTATCAATCTTTCTGTATTGTATTTAATGTATCCGGTACGAAATTTTAATACTCGTAAGAGATCCTAGGCAATCTCTATATGGGTGTTACAATTTGGTATCAGAGCAGGTCGATTCAGACCGTGCCTTGGGTCATTAAAGTACAATCCAAGTTTGTGGACCTCTTGGATCCAGGACATTATTCTAGATGTTATGTTCAGTTAAAACTGATCACTTTGACTTGTATATGACAGCTAGGATAAGATGTCTGGGAGAAGAAGAGGTAGACCTCGTACTAATCAAGCTAGTGACGAGAGTGGAGGACCCAGTCAGAATTCATGGGAACAGATGATGCAACAACAGCAGGCCTGGCAGCAGCAATACCAAGAGCAACAAGCTCAGAATACATTACAGTATCAGCAAATGATGCTGATGATGCAACAGCAATCCCAGCAACAGGCCCAAGCTCAACAACAATGGATGGAAATGATGCAACAAGGACAAGGTTTCCATCCACAACCACCTCCTCCAGTAATTGGAAACCCCGTGTTTCGGGAGTACAACAGACATCACCCTCCGGAGTTTAACGGAGAAGGTGAACCACAAGAAGCCAGGAAGTGGATTAAACAGATGGAGAAGATTTTTAGAATGGCTGATTGTTCAGAAGAAGATAAAGTAGTCTATGCCACGAACCAACTCAGAGGCGCAGCAGAAGACTGGTGGGAATCTGCTCAGCGCAGGATGGAAGCCAATGGTGTAGAAGTGAATTGGGAGAACTTTAAAGGAGTGATGCTGGAAAAGTATTTACCTTTGTCTTACAAGGTAAAGAAGGAACAAGAATTCTTAGAATTGAAGCAAGGAAGTATGTCGGTTGCTGAATTCACAAAGAAGTTTGAAGAGTTATCCTATTATTCTACACACAACGAATATGTTGAGAATGAAGTGTGGAAAATGAATCAGTATAAACGAGGCTTGAGAGGCGAGATTGACACTGCAGTAAGTCTCCAAAGAACTGCAAGTTATGATGAATTGGTACATGATAGCTTGGTGGTTGAAGCAGGACTTGCAAAGACCTCAAAGGAAAGATCAGTGGCTTTTGAAAGAAGGAAGAGCAGGATGCAGGATAAGTATCATGACAAGTTGAAACCGAAGGGATCTCCTCAAAGGGGTAAACAGACGTATTCACCGAAGGCTGGTGCTAATTGCAACAATTGTGGGAAGTCACATTATGGCGAATGCATGAAGGGTACAGGTATTTGCTATGGATGTAAGAAGCCGGGGCATATTATTGCAAATTGTCCAGAACGGAGGAATAGAAGTGGAACTGAAGGAACTACCACAAGCAAAGGAAGGGTGTATTCCCTTGATGGTGCAAAGGCCTTGGCAAATGAGGACCTGATTGCCGGTATGTGTTATCTTGGCTCATACCCAGTAAAAGTTCTTTTTGATTGTGGCGCTTCATGCTCTTTTATTTCATATAAATGTGTGGAGACGCTTCAATTACCTTTGTCTCCGTTGAATCCTCCAATGTTAGTAACTACCGCTACTGAGGGCGGAATTGAGGCAAGATATGTTTGTGAAAACTGTCCTATCACTGTGTCTAGTAAGACTTATTATGTTGATCTGGTTTGTCTCCCAATGGAGCAACTTGACGTGATATTAGGCATGGATTGGCTCTCTGCTAACCATGTTTATATTGGATGTTCAGAAAAGAGTATTTATATGCCGACCAGTGATACGGCGGAAGGTGTGGCTTTATCTGAATTGATTAACCGCACCCATCAGTTAATCCAATTTATTTGTGCTCAAGATAAGGGATTCTATGTGATGCTCACTGTGGCTTCGGACTCAGAGTTAAGCCCCAGTGATATTCCTATTGTAAATGAGTATTTAGATGTCTTCCCTTCAGAAGTCAATAGTTTGCCTCCAGAGCGTGAGGTGGAGTTCTCAATTGACTTAATTCCAGGAGCGGAGCCGGTATCTGTGGCACCGTACAGAATGTCGCCTACGGAACTTAAAGAACTGAAATCTCAGCTGGAAGATTTGATTCAAAAGCATTTTATCAGACCTAGTGTGTCACCTTGGGGTGCTCCAGTTTTGTTAGTCAAGAAAAAGGATGGAAGTATGAGGCTGTGTATTGACTACCGCCAACTTAATAAAGTGACTATCAAGAACAAGTATCCTCTTCCAAGGATTGATGATCTCTTAGATCAGCTCAAGGGAGCAACTGTGTTTTCCAAAATTGATCTTCGGTCAGGTTACCATCAAATCCGTATTAAGTCGTCAGATGTGTCTAAGACAGCGTTTCGAACGCGTTATGGGCACTATGAATTTCTGGTTATGCCTTTGGTGTAACTAATGCTCCAGCAGTCTTTATGGATTATATGAACAGAATTTTTCAGCCTTACCTTGATCAGTTTGTGGTGATTTTTATAGATGACATTCTGATTTATTCTAAGGATCCTCAGGAACATGCTCAACATTTGAGAATTGTTTTGGATGTCCTCAGAGACAAGCAGCTGTACGCTAAGTTTAGCAAGTGTGAGTTCTGGTTATCTGAGATTAAGTTTTTGGGTCACGTTATTTCTCAGGGAGGAGTAGCTGTTGATCCCTCCAAGGTTGAAGCTGTAATAAGTTGGGAAAGACCCAAGAATGTAGCGGAGGTCAGGAGCTTTCTAGGCTTGGCAGGTTATTATCGAAGGTTTATTATGAAATTTTCTCAGATTGCCTTACCTTTGTCACGCCTTACCAGAAAAGATGTACCCTTTATTTGGGACGAGCAATGTGAAGAGAGCTTCAGAGTTCTGAAAAGAAAGTTGACTAAAGCGCCAGTGTTGGCCATACCAGATCCTGAAAAGAGATACACCGTTTTCTGCGATGCATCCTCTAAGGGACTGGGAAGTGTGCTTATGCAAGGGGAGAACGTGATAGCTTATGCCTCTAGACAGCTCAAGACTCATGAGGAGAATTACCCCACTCATGACCTCGAGCTAGCAGCCATAATTTTTGCATTGAAGATATGGAGACATCATCTGTATGGAGCACAATTTGATTTGTTTAGCGATCATAAGAGTTTGAAGTACTTGTTTGATCAACGAGATTTGAATATGAGACAAAGACGATGGATGGAGTACTTGAAGGACTTTGACTTCGATCTGAAGTACCATCCAGGAAAAACAAATGTGGTAGCTGATGCCTTGAGTAGAAAAGCCTTAGCTAAAGCTGAAGTAATGATGCATACATGTGGGTTGTATGAGAAATTCAGAGATCTTAACCTTCAAGTTACAGAGTTAGAAGGTGGCATCTTACTGAACAAGATGGATATTATGTGTGATCTACGGTTTAGGATTGCACAAGCTCAATCTGTGGATATGGACCTTCAGAGGAAAGTTGGCCAAACAGGGTTTTCATGGGCACCAGATGGTGTAGTATTGTTTGAAGGAAGGGTTTATGTTCCGAATGATATGGAATTGAAAAGGTTGATTTTAGAGGAAGCGCACAGGAGCAGTTTTAGTATTCATCCTGGTACCACCAAGATGTATCAGGACTTGAAGAGAGATTATTGGTGGCCTAGTATGAAAAGAGATGTTGCAGAATTTGTGTCGCGATGTATCGTATGTCAGCAGGTGAAGATTGAACACCAAAGGCCTGCAGGAATGTTAGTACCATTGGAGATTCCACAATGGAAATGGGAAGATATAACCATGGATTTTGTGACTGGATTACCTCGAACACAGCGAGGACATGATTCCATTTGGGTGATAGTGGACCGGTTAACTAAGTCAGCTCATTTCTTGCCGGTTAAGACTACTTACCGAGCTTCTCAATATGCTGAGTTATTTATTTCGGAGATTGTGAAACTCCACGGTGTGCCAGCTAGTATCGTGTCAGATAGAGATCCCATTTTTACATCCCATTTTTGGAAGGCTTTTCAGAAAGCTTTGGGAACCAGATTGAAGATGAGCACGTCCCATCATCCTCAGACAGATGGACAATCCGAGAGGACTATTCAGACGTTAGAGGATATGTTACGTGCGTGTATCCTAGAAGATGGAGGAAGTTGGAATGACCACCTACCACTGATTGAATTTTCTTACAATAACAGTTACCATTCTAGCATTGGAATGGCACCATATGAAGCTTTGTATGGTAGGAAATGTAGAACCCCGCTATGTTGGGCTGAAGTCGGAGATAAAAGTATATTGGGACCTGAGATAATACAAGAGACGACCTTAAAGATTAAATCCATTCAGGATAAGATGAGAATTGCTCAAAGTCGTCAGAAAAGCTATGCGGACAAACGACGAAGACCCTTAGAGTTTGAAGAAGGGGACCATGTCTTCCTTAAAGTTACACCCAAGTTGGGGTTAAGAGGAGCGTTCAGAACTAAGAAACTTTGTCCGAGGTATGTTGGACCATTCCAGATACTTCGACGTGTCGGACCAGCAGCTTATCAGTTAGCGCTGCCACCGGCTATGTCAGGGTTGCACGATGTATTTCATGTCTCACAACTGAGGAAGTTCATTCCCGATCCTTTCCAACCAGTGGAACTGGACAGTATTGACTTGAGATCGGACTTAACCTTTCAACCTGAGCCAGAACAGATAATCGATCATGATGTTAAGACCTTGCGGAACAAAGAAATTCCTATTGTTAAAGTTGTTTGGAAAGGTTCTCCCGACGGCGAAGCGACGTGGGAGCTTGAATCAGACATGCAAGAGCATTATCCACATCTATTTTCAGGTAAATTCTAAATTTCGAGGACGAAATTTCTTTAAGGGGGGTAGATTGTAATATCCCGCTCATAAGTATCATTTATCAGTATTAGAAAACTTGAGAAGCAAGCAAGGAAATTAAGCATTTGAGTGTGATGGCAATTTTGTAATTCAAGCAAAGAGGGAGATTGGTTTGAAATGGAGCAAGATATTTATTTTCTTTCATTTTCATTCCTTCTCCATTCTATTCCAAATTCAGAATTCTTTCCCCCTCTCCTCATACTCACACGCCCCCAATCTCACTCACAATCATCCATCCAAACTCCAATCAAATCCTAGTAGAAACCTTGCAAGGCAAGCTTAAGTTGGAAGCTAGAATAAGTGAAAGAGAAGAGGAACAAGGAAGAACAAGAGAAGAGTTAGAGTTGGAAGAACTTAGGGCTTTGGAGATTAAGTGTAAGCAAGCACTAGTAGGAGGATTAAGGTGAGCTCTTAGAGGGTTTTAGAAACCCACTTTGTTTAAGTTTATAAATCATGGTATTTAAGAGTTAAATGTTAGATTCATGCCTTAATTCCTTATTGACTTGTGAATACATGAATTTATATGTGATAAGCTGTTCATATGTCATGGAAATTCATTCCCATAAGCTATTTTGATGTTTGGGAATGTTTGGATTAGTCTAGGAAGTGAATTTGTGAGTGCTGCTGAAGCCAAAATCGTGCTCCGATTTCTGGGCATCGGGCTACGATTTCAAGCCCTGATTTCCTAAAAACTTACGCAAAATATCGTGCTCCGATTTTCAAAAATCGTGCTACGATATTGGCTTTCTTCAGCTTTATGTTTATGAGCTTTGGCTTGGTTTTTGGGTAGGAAGGATGATAGGCATGGCCTTAGGAGATGTATACTTATACTCCTAAGTTGAATAGACATAAAGAGGGATTAGCAATGGGATCATAACCTTGTAAAGAAATCCCTACATTCACTTAAGTCCATGTAAACCAAGAATAATACAATGTTTAAGTTTAGAACCTTATCGTAGGTTAAGTACTTATGAATGAACACTTAAGATATAAGAATACGATACGAATATGTAATGTGATATGATCACGTGTTCATCAGACTCCGGGATACGCCGGATGGGATTTCTCCGAAAGGGCTATCCACACGTAAGTTAAAAGATTAAAGCATGTCCATCAGGCTCCGGGATTCGCCGGATGGGACTTCTCCGAGAGGGTCGTCCACATGTAAAGTTAAGTTGTGTCCAGCAGGCTCCGGATTATGCCGGATGGGGCTTCACCGAGAGGGTTGCCTACACAAAGATAAGAGGAGTCCGGTGTTAGCCTGATATGATAGGAATTTCACCGGTATGATGGGAGATGTACTTCGGGGTTACTCCACCCGGATGCACTCCGTAAAACGAACCAAGATAATGTTATGTTTGTTCAACCCTAACTGCTAACTTAATGTTATGAAAGACGAATACGTTTATGTCTTATGCAATACGAGTTATGATGATGTTTAGTTCCTAATGAACGAGATGTGATCCTAGGATGTCCCCAAGATCACTCTGTATATGTCAAAGTTTAAGAATAGAATATAAAGCATATGAGATAAGACATGAAGCGATCCTAGGTTTTCCTTGATCGCGTTAAAAGTTAAGACTTGGCGATCATAGGTATTCCCGAGTTCGCCGAGGTAGGCACGGCGACCCTAGGTTCCCCGAGGTTGCCAAACAGTAGGTAGGGTAGGAGCTCACTGAGACGTTATGTCTCATCCCTTTCCTTCTGGTGCAGGTTCTTCACAGGAAGCACGACGAAAAGGTAAAGAGAAGGCTATGGACTGATCGTGCTGCTTATGCTTTGTTTTTATGGATTAATGTATAAGAATGTTGTATTATGATGTATATTATGGAAATGTTTGTATCGGACAACAAGTTGTATGACAAACTCATGTTTTGTATAATATTATCAATCTTTCTGTATTGTATTTAATGTATCCGGTACGAAATTTTAATACTCGTAAGAGATCCTAGGCAATCTCTATATGGGTGTTACACCTACTATCGTGTATTGATAGCTTAAAAGAGGTAATATAAAAGGAGACACCGTCTACTATCGTTGTATGGATAGCTTAAGGAAGACAGATGACATGTATTACCTACTATCGTGTATTGATAGCTTAATAGAGGTAATATAAAAGGAGACACCGTCTACTATCGTTGTATGGATAGCTTAAAGGAGGTGACATGTATTACCTACTATCGTGTATTGATAGCTTAAAAGAGGTAATATAAAAGGAGACACCGTCTACTATCGTTGTATGGATAGCTTAAGGAAGACAGATGACATGTATTACCTACTATCGTGTATTGATAGCTTAATAGAGGTAATATAAAAGGAGACACCGTCTACTATCGTTGTATGGATAGCTTAAGGAAGACAGATGACAAAATATTTTACCTATTACCATTGTGAGGGTAGCTTAAAGAAGGTAAGAGATAAATGTCAGCTACACGGGATGTAGCCGAACTTGCCACTGACGACAGGATAGAAGGTAAATGTCAGCTGCTCGGGATGTAGCCGAGCTAGTCAACTGACGACAAAAGACTGGATTGGAGAATGCACAAGCTATTCGTTAAAGAACTGCTACTGACGACAAGGAATAAAGGATAAATGCCAACTGTCCGGGTTGTTGCCGAACTGCCATTGACGAAAGGAATAAAGGATAGATGCCAACTGTTCGGGTTGTTGCCGAACTGCCATTGACGACAAGGAATAAAGGTACGCACAAGCTGTTCGTTAAAGAACTGCCGCTTGGCATAAAGAGGATGACATCTCTGGACCAGACACACTGGGGATGACATTTGGGGATAAAGAGAGTTAAAAAAAAGTTCATGACCGATTGGTATGAAAAACAAGACTCAGGGTGGCTAATGCAACCATGTATTGAATGATGTTATGTGTATGTTGTGTATGCAAGAATGTGTATATGCATGAATGTATGAATGCATGAATGATGATGTGACTTGTATGACTGGCATGACTGATTAACTTGTGACTGTATGAAGGATTGACTGGTAAGATTGTATGGAAGACTGACTTGTATGATTGTATGAAAGACTGACTTGTATGATACAAGATTGGACGGATAAGATGAAAAGTGACCCGACGTCGCATCACAAACACTCGGCAATCTTCAATGGGGATGATGCCACTGGGGACATATCAAAACAATGATGGGGTAAAGCCCGACATATGCAGTAACTGGTGGGGAGTAAACACTTCCTGGGGGAATCGTGCTAATCCAAAGACCTGGCAGAAGAACCTGGTGCTTCTGTGGTCATGCTTTTTGTTCTTTTTCCTTTTTTGAATCCCTAACTTTTGCCTGGACCGCCCTTTCGGGTTTTCAGTCCACCGGGAATATATTCTTTTGTATGCCCCTAATTTTTGCCTGGACCGCCCTTTCGGGTTTTCGATCCACCGGGACGCTCATTTTTGCCTAAGCCGCCCTTTCGGGTTTTCGACTTACCGAGCTTTTCTTTTCTCTTTTTCTTTTTTTTCTCTTTTTTTTCAAGCAATTGACCATGTTTAACCTGCAGAGTTTGTCTGTTCTCAGGATAACTGTTGACGCACACTTCACTTATTCATGAGTTCAGAGAGAATGTGTTTGTTGTTTATGCTTTCCAAAAATAAAAAGATTTATGATTTTGAAAAAAGTTTTGCTTCAAGTACTACCATCAAAAATAGAAGAAATTTTATAAACCGAATAAATGGGAATTCCAAATAAAAGGCACAGGCTCAAATTCATTTAACAGAGTGGTGGCCTGCCAATGGCGTGGCTCCACGGATTTCACAAAGTTTGGAAAATGGTAAATATAAGGGGAAGGTACATTGAACACAAATAACCGCTATTCTCCCTAACAACTTTGAATTCAACTGTTTGGATGCTTCGGATTTAGAGTCTCTTTGACATTAAATGTGCCCCAAGTGAGTGGAGATCAGACCAATGCAGTTACTTTGTCTTTTGATCCATAACTTTTGCATAGATCGCCTTTTCGGGTTTTCGATCTATCAGGATGATTATTCTCTGTTTCATGTCTCTAATTTTTGCCTGGACCGCCCTTTCGGGTTTTCAGTCCACCGAGACGCTCATTTTTGCCTAAGCCGCCCTTTCGGGTTTTCGACTTACCGAGCTTGTTCTTTTATTTTTTAGACAAAGTATTTCTTGACTGCGTCGGCGTTCACAGGACGGGGAAGCTCGTCACCATCTATAGTCGTAAGAGTCAAAGCGTTACCGGAGAAAGCTCTCTTGACGACATATGGGCCTTCATAATTAGGCGTCCATTTGCCCCTGGAATCCGGTTGGAATGATAAAATCTTTTGAGCACAAGACCTCCTTCTTGGAACACACGGGAACTGCCCGTGACACAAAACATTCATGCGTTTCTCTTCAATCAAGTTTGAACTGATCATATTTATTTTGACATCATTCAGCCTCTGATAATTTGGGTTCCATTAAAACTCTCATTGATGGAATCTTAATCTCCACAGGGAGTACTGCTTCTATGCCATACACTAAAGAAGAAGGGATTGCCCCTGTTGAGGTACACACTGAAGTGCGATATCCATGTAAAGCATACGATAACATCCCATGCAAGTCCTTGTAAGTGGTTACCATCTTCTGCACCATCTTTTTGATGTATTTTCTTTCTTTATTTTTTTTGCTTTTGTTTGTTGTTTTTTGTTTTTGTTTTTTCCTTTTGCAGCTTCGATGGCACCACTCATCTGGGATTTGAACAGGAATATTGTAATGGCAGTTCTTCGGAACCCAAGTTAATCATTTCGAGTGCTTCTTCATGAGACTGAATGATGTTCTTTTTCATATTCTAGTAGCAGAGAAATCTTCTCGAGAATCCCTTCATCCTCTTCCTCTTCAGCTTCGTAGACAGGGAAATCAAAGTTGGGAGAGACAATAGGGTTACAGTGTTCAACGGGTTTATTTATGTTCAGTCTACATATGATTCGATGATTGATTTTAGAAAAAGAGTGAAAAATGCAGACCTTTTGAAATTGATAACATAAAATATTTTTTGGTTTTTTTGTGTTCACCATTTTCCAGAAAAAAACAAAGAATAAAAAGACAGAGTCGAGGACAAAACGACTTGTTTATTTTATGATGGAAATACATGAAGCAAAAAGCCCTACAAAAGTTCACTTTCGTATCGGGCGGAACGAAAGGATTTATATATTATATATTTTTTTTAAAACGAAAAGCAAAACAACAAAATGTTATTTAGAACAATGAATAGCGGAAGGGACGTCAACAGCGACCCAATTGCGGCGGACTCTGCCATGTGTCACAAAGCTAGCTGCCACCTCATCCAGGTTGTTTTCAACTGGGTAAGCCTCTGAACAAACTTGCACCATATTAATAGATGCAGTCCCATGATCCGGTAGTGGATTAGCTTGCACATTGGGGTTCAAATCTTTGAAGGACAGGACACCAGCCTGGACCAACTTTTGGACTTCAGCTTTCAAGGGGAAACAATGCTCAATGTCATGACCGGGTGCCCCTTGGTGGAAAGCCCAAGAGAGATTAGGTCTATACCAACGTGGCAACCTTTCAGGTACCCGAGGGGGCGCCTTAGTCTGAACTAACTTTTTATCAAGCAAAGCGGGAAGTAACTCTGCATACGTCATGGGAATTGGATCAAACTGCGATATCGACTGGACCCGATTCTGTTGGGTGAACTGTTGGGGAACCTGTTGTCGAGACTGTTGTTGATACTGTTGCTGAGGCTGCCCATGAGCCACCATACTTACCCGTTGCTCTCTCCTCCCTGAGAAGCCATTCCCAAACTTCTTTGTACTGCTGGCAGCAAAGGCACTTTCCATAACTAAACGTCCCTCTCGGACTCCTTCCTCCAGACGCATTCCCATATTAACCATTTCAGTGAAATCACTAGGCGCACTTGCAATCATCCGCTCGTAATAGAATGAACCAAGAGTATTTAGGAAAATCTTGGTCATTTCTTTCTCCTCTAGTGGTGGGTTAATCTGAGCAGCAATCTCCCTCCATCTTTGGGCATACTCTTTGAAAGTCTCCTTATCCTTTTGCGCCAAGGCCCGGAGTTGGTCTCTGCCTGGGGCCATGTCCAGGTTGTACTTGTACTGGCGGATGAAGGCTTCTCCCAAGTCATTGAAAGTTCGGATCCTGGTGCTGTCCAAACTCATGTACCATTTTAAAGCGGCGCCAGTCAGACTGTCCTGGAAATAATGGATGAGTAGTTGATGATTATCCGTCTGGGTAGACATCTTCCTAGCATACATTATCAGGTGGCTTTGAGGACAAGTGTTCCCCTTGTACTTCTCAAATTCAGGGACCTTAAACTTGGGCGGGATCTTGACATTTGGCACCAAACAGAGGTCGTGGGCATTTTTCCCAAACAGATCCTTCCCGCGGAGGGCCTTGATTTCCTGTTGCATCTTGTCAAACTTTTCTTGGAAGTCATCCATCTGATCCTGAGCCCCTACACTTTCAGTGTCGTACTGGGTGGTATGAATCATTGGAGCTGAAAAAGCCATAGTAGCCTGAGGAAAAGTAATTCCAGGTTGAGGAGCAGAAGTCGCAGCAGGAATAGGGATGAATCCTTCACCGGAGCTAAAAGGCATGCCCCAGGGATATCCGTCGGGCATAGTGTATTGTGGAGCACTGGTGTGCGCCGTCGGAGCCGGAGTAGTAGTAGTTATCAACTGAGCTAGATGGCTAGGGGAAGGAGACGGTGGATGAACTTGTGCGGCTGCCAGCAGCTTTACCAACTCTGTCAATTCTTCGATCTTGGTCCGCATGGATGTCATTTCCTCCCGGAGTGCCTGATTCTCTTGTTCCAAATGTTCCATTCTTTTTCTCTGATATGCCCTAGTGTTGTAAGTTAGTTTCTGCTGAGGACGCCGGGCCACTTTCTTGGACTAGGCAGATAGACCTTCGGAAAAAACAAGACGTGAGACTCGGCTTGAGAAACTATGAATGCGATATGATGCATGATTATGCTTATGCAAAAAAGAAGGGTTTGTTACCGAAGGACTTTATTGAAGTAAACATCATGGTTTGAACATTTCGTTTGAGCATCAAGGCATTACAAAATAATTCTTTTTTTGACACTAAGCCAAGGGACCAATTCAAAAGTCCTTTAGTGGAAGCTAGATTTTAACAGGAATTTTTTTAAATACTCCTAGCTTCTTTAAATTCAACAAATCAGGGCTCTTTGAAGATGTACTTCCTAGTGCTCCTCTATGATGTTTAAAAAAACTTGTTTAAGTCCTTCGATAATTTGATGAAAAAAAAAAAAGTTTATGCATGGATGCATGTATGCATGGTTATGCTAAAGAACAGAGAAAACATGGTGAGGCTAGGTCCAAAATGTTGGAGTCAAGGGTAAACACGCCATTTGGTAAGGACTATGGTTTCACATGTACCTGTATCACGGGTTCTACCAAGTTCCCAAAGTCATCGACCACTTCCGAATATTGTCGGATTACGGGACTGACTCCCGGTCCAACAACGTTCGTAGGAAAGTCTCGTTTGAGTGTAGTATCGCGTATCAACCAATTCAAGACTACTCTTGATTAGCCACCGCACTACGTCCTAAAAGGCCAAGATGGGTTAAAGGTAACTCTAAAGGTCCTCAACTTCATAGGCCACTTAAAAATAACAATGTCAAACACGACTACTCGTGTTGACATGGTATTACCTTTAAGAGTCCTCCATTGAGTGGGGTTATATCACATGTACCAACACCCAAGACTACTCCTGGTATGGCACTTTGATTATACCACCATCCTATCTTATGTTTTCCCTCAAGTCCGGGTGTAGGACTTATCTCACCACTCACGCAAAAGGGAAAAAAAACACATAGGCACATATTTACATTCTTATTTTTATTTAAGCAAGTTATAGCACAAGATAATTAAATAAATTCAAGTTAGGCTTAACCCTCTTAGGGAATCCCCAGTGAAGTCGCCATTTCTGTCGCGGTGATTTTCGGAGATCAAGCTATTGATTAGCGTTGACTCACTAATTTTAATTCACGACTGAACTTTTAATTTTTTAAAAGAAAAGTGGAAAAAAGTTCTAAATTACCACATTTTTAAAGATTAAGGGTTCGGGGGTTAGTTACGTTTAGGGAAGGTGTTAGCACCCTAAACGTTCGTAGTACTCTACGAGAACCTCTTGATTTTATTTATTTATTTAGGCTATAACTTGCTTATTTTTTCTTAAAACACAAAAAAGGAATGAATTAAAGTAGTGATAAAAGAAAATGTTTTTTTTTATTTTTTATGATTTGGAAGGACAAGGTCCTCTGCCTACGTACCCGTGAGGGATCAAAACCTCGTAGTTCGGGGTAAAAAATGACGTTTGATTTGTTTGATGTTTTTTATTAGTTTTTAAAAAAAGTTTTAAAGATAAAATAAAAGCCAAGTGGCTAAATAAGATGGATTTGTGTTTTTTAATTTTGAAAAGGATTAAAGTGTGATTAAAGTGGATTAATGATTATTTAAAGAAAATAAAAGAGAAAAAACGGACACTTGATTGAAAATCAAGGTTTATTAAGAAAAGATTTTTTTGTTTTTGATTATTTGAATGTTTTTGTTTTTTTTTTTGTTTTTAATTACTAAGACTAAACGTAATGAAAGTTAAAGGCGAGGAATTTTCGTGGTGACGTTGGATCACCACGAAACCCTTTTGAAATTTAAACTATCCTAATATTTTTGTATTTTTTTTTTATAAAGCGAAATAAATAAAAAATAAAAGACGTAAAGCAAAATAAATAAAGTGCGAGTGTCAGTGCATATTCTCATTTATATTTACATTGATCCTAAATACATTCTAATAAAATGAAATAAAAATGACAAAATGATAAACAAGGAGGAAAAAAAAAACAAAATTGCAAATGCATGAAAATAAATTTGCTAGAACAAAAATAAAATGAAAATGTATGCAATAAAAGGGAAAATAAAAAATAAAAATTAAAATGCATGATGTGTTAAATATAAAGGTAATAAAATAAAATGCATGAGGATAAAAGGACCAAAATGAAATGCAAGAAAAGAAATAACAAGAAAGAAAAATAAAAGAAAATAAAATAGAGAAGAAAGGGGGGTGCAGCAGGAAAATGGGGGAGTGTTGACAGCATTCTGAAAGAGGGAAAAGGAAAGATGTTGGGCTTAGCTAAAACCATTGGGCTGGGAGAGAAACAAACAGACCGGTTCGGTTCAAGAGAACCGAACCGGTTCAAGCTTTATAAGTTAAAAAAAATGGTTTTTTCCCACACAACTTTCCCTTTCTTCTCTTCTCCACTTTCTTCTCTCCTCTCACACAGCAATCTGAAAAGAGAAAAAAAATAAACCCACCAGGATGAACAAAAACGCACGCTGGCCGTACGTGAGGGGGTTGACGGCGAGGTAGGTTTCGGATTGGGATTGGGATTTATTGTGGCCGTACGGACGAGAGTATTGTGATCTGGATGTGTTGTTTTTTTTGGGCTGTGCCGTGAATAATGGAGGTTGGGTTGTGGCTGGGTTGGCCGTGTATGTGGAGGAGGGAGGCCGTGGATAGTGGAGGTTGGGTTATGGCTGGGTTTGGTTGTTGGTTTTGAGTGGTTATGGGGGAGGCGTGCGCTGTTTGTGGGTTTGAGGGAGAGTGGCTGTACGGTTGTGGTGTGGAGGGAGAGTGGAGGCCGTACAGTGTGATGGGTGTTGTGGGTTGGAGGCCGTACAGTGGCTGTGTTATGGTGGGGGGGAGAGCCGCGTGTGAATGGTGTTGGTGAGGGAGGCCGTACGGTCGTGTGGGTTATGGTGGTGGAGGAGTAGCGATTAGGGTTGGATTGTTTTGTTGTGATGCAGTTCTGAATTTGTGAGTGAGAGGTATGGCCGTGTTTGTTGTGTTGTGGGTGGGAAGAAGTGGCCGTGAGAGGTATGCAGTTCTGAATTTGTTGTGGAATTGTTAGGGAGGAATCCGTACGGCCTTGGTTGTGTGGTATTGGTTTTGTTTTGTGAGTTTCTTGATGGTTTTTTCTTGGCTTTTGATTTGTGTTTCTGTGTGAACAGTAGTCTCTTAAGTTTTGGATTTTGGTTTACTGATGAAATCGTCCCCCTTCTGATGAACTTTGGCTCCCTTTTTAATTAAGCCAATGCCACTAAATGGTAATGAAGGCCATTGATAGACCATAAACAGCACAGTCAACCCAAATTTTCACCATTAAAAAGACAATTAAGAACAATAATACACAAGTCAACTGATAAAAATAAAATCTGAAAATAATAAAAAAGATAAAAATAAAAGGGTAACACAATAAAAAGATAAAAGGGTAATAAGAAAATGATAATGCTAAAAAAACAAGTAAATAAATAAATAAAAAGAAATTAAAAATAATAATAAATAAATAAAAAAATATATATATATACAGTTGCCTTCGGAATCAAAAAAATGAGGTATTTTAAAATACCTCCCTGTCGAAATTTCGTCAGAAACGACGACAAAATTCCGAACTAAAAGACGAGTAAAAAAAATAAATTTTAGGTCAAAAATTGGGGTATGACAGTATGGTACTTGAAGGACAGGGGGATGATAAGCATTCACAGGTGGACGGTAGGAATTTGGAAAACTGGTCATTACTGCATTGGTCTCTCCTTCCTTCTTTTTAGGGAAAGAGGTTGGGAACTTCTTTGCAGCCACTTGACTACTGGGAGCACCTTGGATTTTTCCGTTTTTCAAACCCAACTCCACCATTTCTCCAATAATAACCAAGTCGGCGAAACCGGACGAGGCGCTTCCAATCACCCTCTCATAATATGGAGCTTGCAGGGTGCCTATGAAAATCCTTGTCATTTCTTTTTCCGACAAGGGAGGCTCAACTTGCGATGCCAACTCCCTCCACCTTTGTGCGTATTCCTTGAACGTTTCCGTCCCTTTCTTGGTCAACTCTTGTAGTTGCATTCTATCTGGGGCCATGCCCATGTTGTACTTGTACTGCTTGACAAAAGCTTCGGCTAGATCCTTCCAAGTTCTGATCCGACTTTTCTCCAGATGCATATACCAGTTCAGGGAAGCTCCACTGAGACTGTCTTGAAAGAAATGGATGAGGAGCTTATCATCTTGCGCAGCTACACCCATCTTCCTGCAATACATGATTAAATGATTGCGAGGACAAGTCAATCCCTTGTACTTCTCAAAATCCGGAGTTTTGAACTTTGGAGGAATCACCACGTTCGAGACCAAACACATGTCAAGTGCGTCTAATCCGAATTCGCTATTTCCCTCCATTGCTTTGACTCGTTCCTCCAAAGCAAGAATTTTCCCTTTAGCCTCTTCGTTCTCACCTTCCGAAGGTTCAGCATGCTCCTTATGAGGGCCTGACAGGTTGGGGGAATGGTACACCAACAATGGGTTTTCGGCCGTACCTTGAGGCACTGGAAATCTTGTGGCAGCATCGGCGTTCTCTTGCATCACAAGAGTTTCGGTGGGGCGAGGCACTGATGCTTGAGCCGGGCGAGGCTGAGACGGACCACTTTCATTGTTGTTCTCCAACTGCGGAGGTGTATAGCCTTGAGGAAGACCATACGGAGGCCAAACGACAGCCGTTGCGGGGGCTGGTTGTGGCTCGGGAGTAACATTTTCCACTACTTGAGGTTGCGGGTTCTGCTCCCTATTTGCTAGTTCCTGAAGAGTGTCCATCAAGCGATCCAACTTCCCATTCAACTGATTGATCTCTTGTCTCATGACTTCTTGGTTTTGCTCGATCTCGTCCATGATCCTTCTTGCGTTGTTTCGAGTGTAGTGCGAGTGCCGACGAATCAGTTTGGGTGGTAGGGGTTCCTGGTAATAAAAGGGGATGAGTTTTGGGTATGAAAACGGATGTATGCATGCCATGGATGATGCTAATGCAAATGCGTGAAAAAGTTTTTTTTTATTTTTTGTTATGATTAATTTTCAAGGAACTGCAAGGCTTTCGGTGCTCCTGCAAGTATCTTCCAATTTGTAAAGGCATTGAGATAGAAAGAAACAAAGGTAACCAAAGGCGATACAGATTTTTCATTAATAGTCAAGGAATTACAAACAAGCAGGTTACAAACTTTTTAGGTTGCCTCAATTTTCTCCCTAAAGTCTCTTATCATGGTTTTACAAAATTCAACAAAAACAATGACTTCCGAGGGAGTGTTCAAAGGATGCATTGAGGCGTCAGCGGCTTCCAACTTGGTGGGGATAGTCTTAATCACATCGTTGGCCAACTTTGCTAGTCTTGCGAACATGTTCTTCCAATGCATACCCTCGTCCCGGAGTATTCAGAAAAGTGTTCCATTTTCCACCGAGTCGACCAAATTCACATAGCGATGCTCCCATCTTTCCTTTTCCCTCTTGAGGTCTTCATATGCCTCTTCTTGACGGTCACTGAACCTCTTGAATTCCTCCAAATGCTCTTGTTCCTTTTTCAGTTCAAGTTGACTCCTCACAAGCGCTCTCTCCACCGCTTCCCTTTGTAGTCTTTCACTCAACACATATCCCTCATACTCATTTGCCATGCCGTTGAGTTGTTGCTTTGCACCTTCAAGCTCTTCCTTTAGCTTCTTCCTCTCATCTTTAGACCTTTTCCATAGCTCTCTCAACTCATGGACCCGGCTTAAGAGTTCATCCCGCTCTTTGTTCTTACACTTGAGCTGGGAATTTGCTCCCCCCAAGCAATCTTGCACCTTGCGCCTCTCATCCTCCTCAAACTTTAACCTTTTGTTGCTACTCTCGATGATTTCGTCCTTTCGGACTCCCTCTCTTTTTAGCTCGCAATTATCTTGAGTAGCTTTGAGTAGAGCGGCTTGCAATTCCTCTTTTTCTTTGTTGAGTCGGGCAATGGTTGCTTTAAGCTCGTCTGCTTCCTCTATGGAGACGGGAATAGGCTCTGGAGATTTGGGGGGAATAGGGGCTTTGACAATGAATGGTAGCTTCACCTTTTCGACTCTTTCTTTGACCCACTGTCGATAAATCTCCTTGGTGGCCCCAACCTTGCGTTTCCAATCATTACCCTTCTTGTTAATACTTCCCCAAGCTCGAATGACCTTTTGCAACATCACAGGGTCATTGGCACCCGAGTCATGTATCACTAGGCATTCCAAAGACTTCTCTTCGGGCTTCTCCCACATAGGACGTCCCAACTGCCTTAGAGCCAAAATTGGATTGTAGTTTATGCATGATTTGGACCCTATGAGTGGTACGTTTGGAAATTCCCCACAGCTGATGATAACTTCGTTGATGTCAAGCTTCCTTGGATACCATCGGATCACATTTTCGGTAAGAGACGCCAAAAATTGAGACCATTCATTCTTGTCCATCTTGTTCATTCGTGACTCGTCCTCACACATGTGAGATGTGAACCAACGATAAAGTAAAGGGAAGCAACAAACAATATTACCACCTTGCTTCTCATGACGCATGTGATGAGTGTAGTACACATTGGCCAAGAGCGCAGGAACCGGATCTTTGTCTTTTGTAAGGACAGCCCAAAAAACACTTATTGCGGCAAAGTCAACAAAATTCTCGGTTGAAGGGAATAATACCAAACCATAGATGAGGAGAGCTAGCACATTGTTGAAGGACTTCATATCTCGGGATGCGGCAAACTCACGAGCTTTTTTCTCTAGATAACTTCGGAGGAAACCGGGAGCTTTTCCTCTAGTCTTTACATTGCTAGCAAGTTCAGGCACTTTTATGTTTAGAGCTTCAGCCAATTTTTCAACCTTTGGAGAATGGCCAATTTCTACATATGGACCCTTGCCTTTTGGAGGAATGCCCATAAACCTTTCAAACTCTTCAAGTGTAGGTGCTAGTTGAAAATCTTGGAACAAGAAACTTCTCATCGGGGGGTCATAGAACTGTGCTAATGCCGTGAGAGCGTCTGCCCGAACATTGGTGAACAAAAGATCAAGGATGTCGCCATATTTGAAGACAAAAGCACTCTTTGGAATTGCTGTTAACTCGGTACTTAAATTTCTGAGGCTTTCCAAATCTGCGAGGTCGACTTTTAATGACAGAGTTCTCCTTTTCTCGGAGCCCATGCTCAATTTGTTGGATACTTGCAACACAGATTTAGCCCTTGCAATTTCCTGAAACAATCTTGTATATTAAAAAAAATGATTTTTATGCATGTGGATGCAATGCATGTATGCTTTGTGTGGATATGGATAATTGGAAAATAAAACTTAAAGGGAAGGCTCCCTAGGAGGGCTTAGTTCTATGTGCTTTCTATATCAAGGTTCTCACCGAGGGTAGCTCTAAAGTTTTTGTTTTGAGGGGTACCTAGAGTCATAGAAACATCTCGGAATTTTGCCATAATAACGGGTTAACCATTATATGACAACCTTTCGCGAATGCGTCTCCTCTAGGTGGGGTTTGCATTAACCAAAACGAAGTGTCTACCTCGAAAGCTAATACAAACACCCAAAATTTGAAAAGGTTCTAAGAAGAAGGTCCTTAGAGTTAGGGGTCCAATTCGGAATTTCGCCATAATAACGGGTTAACCATTATACGGACGACCTTTCGCGAAGAGGACCATCTCTAAGCGGGGTCTTCATATTGACTAAACGAGATGTCTATCTCGAAAGCCAATACTACGCAACCACCATCCTAAACCTAGGTTTTTCAAGCTCGGGTACAGAGCTCCACTCAAAAAATGTTTTGAATAACCCCGATGTGATAGCACAACAACATAAAAGGTGAGAAAAATAAACAAAGCGGAAATAAAGCAAATAGACCAAAGATAAACAAACATGAATGAAAGAAACTAACACTAAAAGCTAACTAACTAACTAGGTTTGATTCTCTAAGGGTCCCCAGTGAAGTCGCCAGCTGAAGCGGCGGGGAAAATGCGCGGGCGGAAAACGCTCGCTAGACAGTAAAGTCGCCACCGAAGTTTTATTTTTGAAAAGGGGAACGTCGATAAACCCCTTTGAGAACGAGAATAAAGTCATCGCAACCAAATTCGGGTTCGGGAATCGGTTATGCGAGGGGAAGGTATTAGCACCCCTCACATCCGTTGTACTCAACGGGAACCATTAATTAGTTAGCTTTCAAAATGTGTTAGTTTCATAAAATGTTTGTAAAAAAATGGGAAAGAAAGAAAAATTATTTAAAGACTAAAAATGAATTTTTTATTAGGGTGCTTGACAAGATTTTGATCTTGCTCCTACGTATCTCCTGGTGCGATGGAGAATTCAAAGCTACGTAGTTCTTTGTAGAAAATGTTTGTGTGTTGGTAGATTTTATTTATGAAAATGGTTTAGTCGCACTTGGGCGAAAAAGTTTGCTTTTAAAAAAAAGACGGATTCGCGCTTGGGCGATGGTATCCGTTTGAAAACGCGCATGGGCGTGAAAGAAGTTCGAATAAAAGAGCGGACTCGCGCTTGGGAGATGACATCCGTTTGAAAACGCACATGGGCGTAAAAAAAAAGTAAAGTTAAGTGGGTGGAGATTGATTTTAAGCGGAGGACGAATATCCGAAAAGTGAAGTGTCTACCTCGTTTCCGGATATTCGGGGAAGCGTCGGGTGTCTACCCAAGTTTTCCTTTTTCGCTCACAAAAGAAAAAATGTTTTTTCTATTTTTGTTTTATTAAAAATTTAATCGAACGACGAATGCTTTGAACGTGGCCGAGACGGGGATCTCGCGTTCCGCATTCGGGGAAGCGTCGGGTGTCTACCCAAGTTTTCCTTTTTTCAGTCGATTGAACTCTTAATATTTATTTTCATTTACAGAAAGAAAATTATTTTTTATGTTTTGGTATATTAAAAATAGAATGATAACTTGATAAAAAAATAAAATAAAAAAAAACATGCAAAGACTAAAGCATTAATGCTCAAAATGAAATTAAGTGCAATAAAAATAGGCTAAACGCGAGAGAAATAAACAAACGATATTGAATCAAAATGAAAATGTTTTTGTTTTTTAGATTATGAATTAAATTAAGAAAAATGAAAAATAATGCAATGCATATTTAAACATTTTGTTCCTAAATGCATGTATATTCTAATGACATAGAAAAATGCAAAATAAAATGAACAATTAGAAATAAAAAAAAATAAAATGCATGAGATGATATGATAAGTAAATAAATGGGATGTTAAAAATAAAAGAACAAATAAAAGGAAATAATAATAAAAGGAAAATAAAATTGTAAAGAAAATAAATAAAAGAAATAAAATAGGGGAGGTGTAAAAAATAAAACTGAGGGTGCTGGAAGTAAAAAAATGAATCTGATTGAAAGAAAAAGGCCCAAAATGCATTGGGCCTGCGTAAATTAATCTGGGCCGTCTGATTAATCAGACGGCCCTGATCAATCACAGGGCAAAAAAAACAGGGCCACATGATTAAAAATCAAAGGCCAGGAGAGCGTGGGTGTACGCTAACGCGTACACCCTGCCACACAGAATCAGGGAGGGGTATTTAAACCCTTCCCTTCCCAAAATTTTTCATTTCTCACATTTCACTCTCTCTCTTCCTTCTCTCTAGCCTGGCCGCTCTTCTCCTTCTCTCCCCTCTCTCTAGTTTTCTCGCCGGAAAGGTATTCCGGCGTGGTGGCCGCCGGCCCACGCGGCGGCGCCACCGCGCCGGAGAGTTAAAATCTCTCTTTTTCCAAAACAAACCACACTTTCTCACATCCTTTTCTCCCCTAAACACAAATCCGGCCTTGTTTTTCTCAAAATCTCCCCCAAAAAACCTAGATCTAAACTTTTAAAACCACAAAAAATTTTTTACCTTCCCTCCTCTTTGGCTTCGGTTTTGGTGTGTTTTGCGTGAGTTTTGTGTACTGGTGGTTGTGCGTGCGTGTTGGTATGTGTGTGGTTTGGCCTTGCGTTTTGTGGCTGGAGGGTGTGGGGGTTGCTTGAGTTTTGGTTATGGCTGGGACGTGGGGTGTGTGTGTGCGTGAGTTTGTGTTTGTTTGCTAGCTGTTTGTGTTGGCTGCTTGGGGAAAAAAAAGTTGCTGGGATGTGTTGGGTGTGGTAGGGGCTGCTGAGTGTGTGTTGGGGTTGTGAAGGGTTAGTGTGTAGGCGTGAGTTGTGTGTATATTAGTGTGCTGGCCGAAAAAAATTTGAGAGGGGGGGAAGAGTTTGCTGGGATGTGTTAAGGGTGTTGGGGGGAAGTTTGTTTTGCTGTTCAGTGTTGTTTTTTTTTGCTGTTACTAAAAAAATCCCCTTTGTTCCAAATTTCTTCTCCATTATATAGGCAGACTGAGATTTTTGTGATGATTAAGAGTGGGAAGAAGTCTTTGTTTTCTGAAATTTGGTGAATGGTTGTGTGAAGCAATGAACAAAAGGAATAGTGGACTGGTGAAAGCAGGATGGGACGCAGCAACAGTGTACAGTGTACACTGTACACTGTACTGATTTGACCTCAAAAATAAAAATAAATAAAAAAAGAAATAAAATAAAATTTAAAAAAAAAAAATTAAAAAAAAGATAATAATAAAAAAAGAAATAATAATCATAATAATAATGAACAATAAATGGTAATAATAGTGATAATAATAATAATAATAATAAAAATGGAATAAATGAACGATAAATAAAAATAAAAAAGAGAACGATAACAAATGACCCTAAAACGAACAAAACAAAAAAAAAATGAGGTATTTTAAAATAACTCCCTGCCGAAATTTCGTCTGAAACTACGAGAGTTTTCGGCTTAAAAGCACGAGAAAAAAACAAAAAATAAAAAAGGGCCAAAAATGGGGTATGACACTTGCTTCAAAAATACTCTTGTTGACCGGGAAGAGCTTCTTACTTAAGGCTAACAAACTTTCCACCCTAGGAGCTTTAACCTTGAAAGCGAGCGTACTTTTATTTCCGGAATCCATATTTCTTTTTGCTAATATTTGATTGTTCTTTTTAAATTCCTATAAAGCAAAGTGATATGCGAAAATTATTTTCCATGAATGTAAATGTATGATATGCATGGGTGTGATAGGTATGTTCAAAATTTCCCCCATCCTCACGTGTAGGCTCTAAAGGTAAGATTCCTAAGAAGAGGTCCCTAGAGTCATCAACCTCATATGGAATTAGGGTTGTCTATGGACATACGTCGACATGACTTCAATTAATTCCATATGAAAATCTCATCTAAGCGGGGTTGGGCATCCTACCTCACGGACATACGTCAACGCGGGCTTCCGCACACAACCTCCTTCTAACTTAGTTTTCTCTCGAGCTCGGGTAGAGAGCCTCACACGTCCGGCATTAACCCGAACAATGTGGAGTAACATCGCTCAAGTAACCCCCACAATTGATGTATATATGAATATGAAGCAAAAATGATATATATATGTAGAGCATAAAGAATAAACAAGTAAGTGTCAAGAAAATATAAACATGCAAGTAGAATGAAGCAAATTAGCCTAAAAGCCGACTGAGATAGGCTTGACTTGTTTATGCACAAACAAAGTGTTTAATGCATATCCCCAGTGAAGTCGCCATTTCTGTCGCGTCGAATTTCGGATGTCAAGCTATTGGGAAGCATTGAATCACTAATTCTAAATTACGACTGAACTTTTAATTTTTCGGGGAAAAAGGAAAAAAGTTCTAAATTACCTTGAGAAAAGATTTTAGGTTCGAAAGTCGATTATGTGAGGGGAAGGTATTAGCACCCCTCACATCCGTTGCACTCAACGGGAACCTCTTAGTCGGCTTAGGCTTAAAATGCTTCGATGTTTTACTTGCGTGTTTAAACATGTATAAAAGGAAATATAAAAAACATAATGCGAGATGAAGAAAGAGATAAAAACAAACGAAAGGGAAAAACAGGTTTTTTATTAATGGGCTT
This sequence comes from Medicago ruthenica, assembly GCA_018208015.1. Taxonomy (NCBI): domain Eukaryota; kingdom Viridiplantae; phylum Streptophyta; class Magnoliopsida; order Fabales; family Fabaceae; genus Medicago; species Medicago ruthenica. The sequence continues at coordinate 72,174 of WNNG01000617.1, read as the reverse complement.
GACAAGATGTCGATCTTGCTCCTACGTATCTCCCGGTAGTCGGAGAATTCAAAGCGTACGTAGTTCTTTGGTAGAAAACATTTGTATGTTGGTTCGTTTTAGTTAAAAAAAGATTTGATCGCGTCCGAGCGAAAAAGTTTGAAAAAAAGAAAAAGTAATGAAAGTAAATGTCAACTGTTCAGGTTGCTGCCGAACTGGCCATTGACGACAGAAAATAAAAGGAATGTCAACTGTTCGGGTTGTTGCCGAACTTGCCATTGACGATAATGCATAAAAGTAAATGATTTGATGAAAAAGTTTTCCACTCGGACTTGAACAAAGGTTTTAAAACGTACGAAGACGTACAAATCTTTAAAATGGTGAAAGATGGACGCTAGGCGATAAGCTCGCGCAAGGCGTGCATGTTTTAAAAATAAATAAAAGACAAACGCACAGGGGCGAAAAAAATTCGCGCAAGGCGTAAAGGGTTAAAATAAACGCGCAAAGGCGCGAGAGGTTCGGATTGACCACGAGGGCCAAGAAAAGGGTAAAAATGGCCACAAGGGGGCCAAGGGAAGGTTTAGCGTGCTAGACGCGTCAAGTGTGGAATGACGGTTGCCCGAGCGACGAGACATACGTCACGCATTCGTGCAACCGAGGTTTGGGGAGACATACGTCAACCCATTCCCGTTTCATTCAAGTTTGGTTTTGTTACTCGGAGAAATCTCAAAGGGAACCAAAGCTTTAAAAGGAAAGTTGTAAAAGAAAAGAAAACACGAACAAATTTGTTGTTCGATTTATTAAAAATCATGAACATTACTTGTTGCTTAAGTTATTGAAACTCAAGAACGAGTTTAGTTCAAGTTTGAATGACAAACACAATCATAAAACATGCACAAAATTGGAAAGTTCACAAGTTCGGCTCATTTTGAGTTTGGTTTAAAAAGGATGAGCAAGTTCGGCTTTAGTTCGCGTTTGGGTTGAAAATCATGAACAACATGGTTGTTCAAGTTTGTTTTGAAATGGACGAACTTTTGCTTGTTGCTCAAACTTGGTTTTGAAAATATTAAAGAACATAACTTGCTTCACAAGTTACTCAAAATTTGTCGCACAAACTTGTGAAATCTTCAAAGTTGTGCATGATTATGAATTGGGTTTGGACCAAAATGGTTTTAACCCTCTTTAGGTTCTGAATCAAGGGCTGGAATCCCAAAAATTTGACATTTGAATGCCTGATTCATGTTCTGAGTTTCATATACTTCGCAGAGCGACCAGAACTTGGCTCTGCGAAGTCAGGTTCTGGTGTGTTCGCAGTGCGAGCAATACTTTGCTCTGCGAAGTATACGAATTTTCAAACTCAAAAGCTGTTTCTGAACAGAAGTTCAGAAACTGCTTCTAAGCAAGTTTCAGAACCTAAAGGAGGTTAAAAAAACTTTGCAAAATTGAAGAAAAAGGAGGGTAAAAACTTGGTTTCAAAGCTTGGCCCCTTTGAGGTCCTTTTTGAGGTTCAAAAGAGGTTTTTGTTCACAAAGCAAAATTGGACAAAACAAAGGATGAAAGCAGCAAACACAATGCAAAATAAAGATTAAAGGAGACTTACAGAACTCCTAGCAATGCTTCAGCAGTAGTTTGGGAGTGGCTTGCTTGCTTGATTGATGGTTAAGAACAAGGTTCTAGTTGATTTTGGCTTTGTGTATGAACTGATTTTGTTGCTGCAATGTGGGAGATTTGGTGTGGATTTCGTGTGTGTAAGGCTGCTCTTTTGGTCTATTGATTGTGTTTTCAATGTGTGAAATCCTTGGGCCTTGGCATTCCTTTTATAGGCAAAATGCAAATCTTTGTAATGATGAACAATGATGAACAATATCCTAAAACACTAGCTGATTTGGGCTAAATTCAGGCTAGAACACTTTGCATTTAATGCTAATGGATAGAATTTGCTTTGCCTTGTGCCAAGGGGCAAGGTCTTGACTGATCTCAACCACAAATGCCATTAATTCTAGAAGGTAATGATGAGAAAAAACTGTAAAACAGGGCAACTGCAAAAGCGATGATTCTTGGGATCAATCCTTGCAATCTTGGAAGGTCAAGCAATCAAAACGTGTACTGCCATGTACAGGGAGATTGGGGGAAGCAAAATGAGCATGTGGGCTTATGTGTGGGAGGAGAAATCCAAGTCAAAATAGGGCACACCAAACAACCTTTTTTGCAAGAAAACCACTTGTGATTGACTGGTTTTGGCAGGGAAAAAGGGAAGGAAAGGGATCAAGCAGCTGGCTGGCAAGCTTAGGTTGGGTGATGGGTCAATTTGGAGGGACAATAGCTGACCAAGGGCAGCCAATTTGTTTGATCACATGATAGGTTGGAAGAAAATCCTTCTTTCCTTTTACCTTTAATGTCACACATTAATTCTTGCCTTGCTGCACCAAATCAGTCACAAAATAGCAAGAATAAAAGTAATAATGATAATAACAACAATTGTAGTTGAAAGCAAAAAGGATAAACCTATATATAAAATTCTGCAGAAAATTTCGCAGAGGTCGCAGTGCGAAGGTGATTTCGCACTGCGAACTCCCCTTTTTTTTAATTTTTTTGTATTTAAAAATAAAAAGGTAAAAATGAATAATAATAAATAATAATAAGGATAATAATGAAAATGCAAAAATGCAAATGATAATGAAAATAAATAAAATAGCAAATGACAATAATAATGAAAATGATGATAATAAATAAAAATAAAAAGGGATAAAACTTAATAATATTAATTAAAATAAAAACCCTAATAGTAGTAAAGGATAATAATGATATTATTAAAGAAAAATAGAATAACAATAAAATAATATTAAGGATAATGGAAATGCTAATAATGATAAATGATAAAAAATGCAAATAAAATACTATAACAAGAATAAAATAATAAAAAGTAAAAATAAGTAATGAGATAATTAAAAGATAAAACACATAAAAATATAAGTCAAAAAATGGGGTATGACAGGCGGCACTAGCCCTTCGAGAATATGGGCGCTAGCCCAACGGTAATATTTATATTAGCCCAACAAGCACAAGTCTTGGTACAAGGCGAAGTGATTAATCTGGGTGTAGCTCGCCACGCCCGTTGGACTACGTATTGAGGACGCCCTTTAGTGGGATCCGACGGCTGACGTGAGGCGACCGTTCGCTCTCGCTGACGTGTTCGAATCGCAGCGGTTCTCGGAAATCGTGTCAACTTAAGTGACGTCATCTGCGCGTTTTCCCAGGCTTTTTACTTTAAACTGAAATGGATCTACTTTTTCCCTGTACTTTCAGATTTCTCTTATCTTTTCCCCCTCCTTTATCTCCGTCTTTTTCTTCCGACTCGTTTTCTTTTTCTCGTTCAAGCGATTGCGGTGTTCGTGGAGCTCTGTGCTTACTGTTTTACGGATCGTCCGGAGTCCTCGTTCGCTTCTCAAGCCCTCCATTTGTCTAGATCCAGGTACCATTATTTGATCTCGTTCTTTTTACTTTTTAAATCAGTAGTATGGTGATAATTAGGGAGTGCGATGAGGCGGGTAGGGAGTTATCCCCAGCTAATTCGGAGGAGAGGTGTAGGTTGTGGGGGGAGAGTGTAAGGCATGCGAAACGCTCAGATGGAACCATGGATTGGGTGGTGTTTGATAAGGCCTACTATGGCCACTCCTTGTGACGGAGTCTCCGAGTGGCTTGGACGGGGGTGAAGGGGGGAGTATTAGTGGGGATTCATCTGACTCTATTATTCGTTCTGTTCGCCCAGGTCCGTTCTGTAGGAAAGGAATTTGTTACATGGCGTCTTCTAGTGATTCAGAACAAGAGTTTCGCCGACGAGGTGCTTCGTTCTGAGTCTGTGTACCTGGATTCCCAACGGGTGGCGTTTTTCCGGAGTAAGCTACACGTGTCCTCTACGGGATTTGAGGAGGACGTGGTTTTGGAACCTTGTCGCCCGGGCGAGAAAGTGTGCGCACAGAGGCCGAAGAGTTTGAAGAGTGAAATGTTCCATATGTACACCGCCGTTTTTGAAGATCTGGGTGTGAAGTATCCCTTCACGCCCTTTGAAGTTGACATACTCAACTGTCTCAATGTCGCGCCTTCTCAGCTGCAGCCGAATAGCTGGGCTTTTATCCGCGCTTTTGATATTCTATGTGAAGGATTGGGCTTCCAGCCCTCGGTTGGATCCTTCTTCACTTTCTATGGCACGAAGGGGGTAGATAAGCAGTCTTGGGTGTCTCTCAGTGCGCATCCTGGTAAGAGGTTGTTCCCGCCCTACGCCTCTCATTACAAGAATTGGAGACAAACATTCCTTCGGGTTCGGGGGCGAAAGGGTTGTGAGGCAGCCACTGTATGGGTGGATGGTAAGCTGAGGTTTCCCACATGTTGGACGAGTGCTCCGGCGTCCATCATGGGTTTTGAATATGAGAAGCTGGACGCATACGACCAGGGCGTCGTCTGTTTTTTGGACAAAATGTTGCCTATGAACATCCGGGAGTTATTGAACAGGGAAGGGGATGTAGATAGCTTAGACGAGTATCTACGTGAGTCAAATTCATTTACTCAAGCCTATGTTTTGCATTTATATTTTCCTGTCCCTTAACTTTTCGCTTTATTTTCTGTAGAGGATATGGCGCCCATGACTGCGGCGGAGAGGAAAAGATATCTCGAAGAGATGAAGGCAAAAAAGGCTGCTAAGGGAACGGCGACCACTGATCCCGCGGGACTTATTACTCGTAAGCCAAAGAGGAAACCTGATCATCCGCTCGAAGTTCCAGCTGAGAGCCTTCCGGCGGCTCCGTGCGATAGGAGGTCGCCCGGGAAAGATAATAAAGGGAAGACGGTAGCGGAGAAAAAAGGGAAGAAGACGCCCTCTCCTTCCCTGATTGGCGCCATCAAAACCAGCAGCTCAGTGCCGTCTTTCTGGGATAAAGGTTTTGACTATGGTGCCTACGTGACGGAGAGGCTGGTATTTAACCCTGAAGACGCGGAGTCGGGAAGCCAGGGCGCTGTGCCTTTTATGACGAAAGATATAGGAGTTCATTGTTTGCGGACTATAATGCTTCTAGACTCGGTGGATCGTAAGTATAAGGAAGTGGTGCAGAATGAGGAGGCTCTCCAAGCTACAGTGAGGGCGTTGGAGAAAGAGTTGGAGGAGGCCACGAATTCTAGGGAGAAAGAGGTGCGGGAGGTCAGGGAGGCGATGACGATTGAATTTGATAAACGCATCTCCGATCTGAAGATTGGTTATGCAGCAGATCTTGCTGGAAATGACGGGGTCATCGCCAAGCTACAAAACGATGTCGCGGCTGGAGCAGAAAGGGAGGATCAGCTTACGGCTGAGGTTTCTGAAGCGAAGGGCGAGCTGGCTCTGAACTTTGATGCAGGCTTTGAAAGAGCCAAGGCACAATTCGCCCTCCTCCATCCTGGTGCCGATGTTTCTGCTCTTGATCCTTTTAAAATTATTGTAGATGGCATCCTAGTGGACGAACCCTAATTTCGTTTGTTGTAATTTTAACTTCCTTAACTATTTTTAAACTCAGTACTCTGCTTGAATTTGTGTTCATGATGTATCATTTTCTCTTTAAGCTCTTCATTTTTCTTCAAATTTATGTATTTCGGAAGGCCTCTCCTGGGCGGTGATTACATTCGTTCCATCATAACGTCGACAGTTGTAGGTATGTTTCTTTTAGCGCTTGATGCTATAGGGTTCCTTTATAAGGGTTCCCGACGATCTTGTTTTCTGCTCGCGACGTCTTAGAGCCCTCTTATGTGAAGAAGATTTCCTTCCTTGTGACTTGGCTGGGTTTTGATGATTACAAGACTACATCACAAAAAGAAGAAATGATCATGGAGGCTCAAGATTAAAGAATGAAGTTTAGTGCCTAGGCTTCTTGGTTATACACTTTGTAAGTATGACAAATTATTTTTTGATTTATCATTCTTAACTTATGGAACAACTTAGAATGCTCAGAAAATAATTACAAACTTTTTTCTAAGTCCCCATATGAAGCAATACCTAAAAATCTCTTGAAAATAAATCACACACTCACAATAATTTTTATTTAAAGTGATTTTGCATAAAAATATTTTTAACTAGAAAAAACTATATTTGGTTTTGAAAGTTGCATAATCATTTTACTCATGCATTGAAATTTTCTATCTATGCTTCAACAAATTTTGTTCAACGTGTTTTGAACCAATATATGTTTCATGCAATCATAAGGATTCATTTTTTATCCCGTTGAACTAATGGCTCGATAATGCCATTCATAATTATTCATGAGTTATTTTTTATACGTTGAACTAATGACTATATTTTTGAATTATTTACTCAACGGATATTTTCTTTGATTAACAACGGTTCTTTATTTTTTAAATTGGCAACAACTATTTCATATTTGTGACAACGGCTACTATTTAAAATTTAATTGGCAACTATTTCTTTTTGAAAAGTAGCATTGCTTCATAAACATCTTTTTGGTCTCTATAAATTCAATTGAGAATCAAAGCAATAAACAAGACAATAACTTTCAACCTCTCAATTGTGAATTTCAATATCACTTGCATACAAAATTTCTTTTAATTGTTTGGAAAACTTTGCCCACACTTTAACATTTATTAAAAAGTTTTCTGAGCACTAAGTCCATTTGTTTAAGAGTGATATTGATAAAAATATACAGCCATACATTTGTTATTCTTCAATTACATTGTTGTAAAGTTTTCTTGCCATTGTTGGTGAGAATTGTTGAAAGATAGTGGGGTGCTATCTTGTGTATGTTAGAAAGATTGTTAGGGGGTCTTGGGGAGAGATTGCTTGTAACAAAGATTCTAACATAGTGAATTCCTCACAGGGTTGTGGGGGGAGTGGAGTACCAGTAGGGGAACCACTATAAATTCCTTGTGTCCATCTTCTTCTTCCCTACACTCTTTATTTTTCCAAGCATTAGTTCATACATTCATACAAAATTCCGGAAAAATTTACAAGAACACAATAAACCAGAAAAATTATCCATTAAAAGTCATACAACCTAATTCACCCCCCCCCCTCTTAGGTTGCACTCTGAAATTACAATTGGCATCAGAGCAAGTTAAGGTAATTTGCTCCTTGATCCAGAAAAATGGCTTCCGCTTCAAATTCAAACATTGTGTTCAAAGATGGTGGTAGTAGCAACAAACCTCCATGCTTTGTTGGTGAATACTATGATTTCTGGAAAATTCGCATGCGTGCATACTTGGAAGCACAAGGGGAAGAAATATGGAATGCCGTTGAGAATGGTCCATTCATTCCTACAACGGTTGTGAATGATGTTGTCCAAGTAAAAATAAAAACATCTTGGACTGATGATGATAAGAAAAAATTGTTGTTTGACAAGAAGGCAATCAACATGCTTCATTCAGCCCTTGGCATGGATGAGTTCTTCCGAATTTCTCAATGCAAAACTGCAAAAGAAATTTGGGACACTCTAGAAGTAACCCATGAAGGCACAGAAGAAGTGAAGAGATCAAAACTGAACACTTTATCACAAGAATATGAATTGTTCAGAATGCAGCCCGGTGAATCAATTCTTGATTTACAAAAGAGATTCTCTCACTTAACAAACCACTTGATGGCTCTTGGAAAGACTTTCACAAATGATGAATTAAATCTCAAAGTCCTTAGATCATTAACAAGGGCTTGGCAACCAAAGGTGACTGCAATATCAGAAAAGAAAAGTCTTTCTAAAATGACTTCTGCCGCTTTGTTTGGTAAACTCCAAGAACATGAAATGGAACTTGGAAGATTGGAAAAGCATGAAGGGCAAGAGAAGAAGAACAAAAGCATTGCTCTAAGAGTTGAGTCAAAACAACAAAATGAAGGAGAAAGTTCTGATGAAGGTGAGACCATCAATCTTCTTGCAAAAAGTTTTAAAAAATTTCTTAAAAAGGACAAGTCCTTCAAGTTTGGTAATAAAAGAAAATCTTTCAAGAAGAATGAGGGCTCTACGTCAAACCAAAACATTACATGTTTTGGATGTGGGAAAGAAGGTCACATGAAAGCAGATTGTCCATCTTTTACAAACAAAAATGGTGACAAAGGAAAGAAAGAATTCAAGCAAAGGAGGGCCTACATTGCATGGGAAGAAAATGACATAAGTTCATCTTCTGAATCAGAGGATGAAGAGTATGCAAATCTTGCACTAATGGCATCTCATCACTCTGATGATGAACAAGAGGTTAGTGATTCTGAACTTGATATTAAACCTTCATATGATGAATTACAAAATGCATTTGATGAATTATATGAAGAATGTAGTAAACTTTCTAAAACTTGTGTAAAACAGAAGAAATTAATTGTTTCACTTGAAAGAAAAGTTTTTGATGCACAAGTGGATTTAGAAAAGGTCAAAAATTCTTCATGTAATAAATGTAAAGAACATGAAACAAAAATTATTAAATTAAATCAAGTAATAAAAAATTTTGAAAAAGGTCACAATAGTTTGGAAGATGTTCTTAGCAAACAAAGAGATTTAAAAAATAAAACCGGTCTTGGATTTTCAAATTTTGATAAACCAAGTACAAGTAAAACAATCTTTGTTAAAGCAAGCACAACTTCCAACAACTTGGAACCAAAGAAAATGCATGTTGTAATTCCTCTTAAAAGTATGAATACTAGAAATAATTCTTATGGAAGAAATTATTCTAACAAGTCTTATAAGAAAACAAATTCTAAGGTTAGAAATAATGTCTCCAATGGAAGTAATTCTAGTGTATATCATGTTCAAAATTTATCATGTTTCTATTGCAACATGAAAGGCCATACTCCAAATACATGCTACATAAGAAACTTTGGTGTTCCTTATGGTGAATATATTTGGGTAAGGAAAGGTATTAACCCACAAGGACCCAAATCACAATGGGTACCTAACAAGACTTAAACTTTCTATTTTGTAGGGAGGGTTGAAATCTTCAACCAACATGTGGTACCTTGATAGTGGTTGTTCAAAACATATGACGGGAGACAAATCAAGATTCTCAAGTTTGACCCTAAAATCAAAAGGATATGTCACCTATGGAGACAACAATAAAGGAAAGATTCTTGGTATCGGTAAAGTTGGTATGCCTCCCTATACTACTATTGATAATGTGCTATATGTTGAAGGTCTAAAACATAATTTACTAAGTATTAGTCAATTATGTGATAAAGGCTTTAGAGTAAATTTCAATAAAGATTCTTGTTTTGTTGAAGATGTAGCATCACATGAAATCAAACTTGTTGGAAAAAGAATAAATAATATTTTCATGATTTCATTAGATGATTTGTCTTTAAAGCTTAAATGTCTTGTGGTAAACAACAACAATGATGCATGGTTATGGCATAAAAGAATTGCACACATTCACATGGATCATTTGAATAAATTAATAAAGCATGACCTTGTTGTTGGGTTGCCTAAGATTAAGTTTATTAAAGACAAATTATGTGATGCTTGTCAAAAAGGTAAACAAACAAAAGTTTCTTTCAAACCAAAGCATATAGTCTCAACTTCTAGGCCTCTTCAATTAATTCATATGGATCTTTTTGGTCCTTCAAGAACTAGAAGTTTTGGAGGAAACTATTATGCCTTGGTTATAGTTGATGATTACTCTAGATATACGTGGACTTTATTTCTTGCAAATAAAAGTGATGCTTTTAAAGCTTTCAAGAAGTATGCAAAATTGGTTCAAAATGAAAAATCCTTGAAGATTGTATCTATTAGAAGTGATCATGGTGGAGAGTTTCAAAATACATTTTTTGAAGAGTTTTGTGATGAACATGGAATTTCACACAACTTCTCGGCACCTAGAACACCACAACAAAATGGTGTTGTTGAAAGGAAGAACAGGTCTCTTGAAGAACTTGCAAGAACCATGTTGAGTGAAACAAATTTGCCTAAGTACTTTTGGGCAGATGCGGTAAGTACAGCATGCTATGTAAGTAACCGTGTTTTGGTAAGACCTATCTTAAAGAAAACTCCATATGAACTTTATAAGGGTAGAAAACCCAATATTGCTTATTTTCATATTTTTGGCTGTAAATGTTTTGTTTTGAACAATGGGAAAGATAACCTTGGTAAATTTGATGAAAAATCTGATGAGGGTATCTTTCTTGGTTATTCTCTCACTAGTAAGGCATATAGAATTTTCAATAAAAGAACCCTTACTATTGAAGAATCTGTTCATGTCTCTTTTGATGAAACTAACCCCTCCAAGGAGGAAAAAGTTATTCTTTCTGATGAAGATGATGAAGATAGTTCACCAAAAGAAGTCAACATTGAAGATGAACAGAACAAACAAAACAATGCACACCAAGAAGAAGAAATGCCACAACAAGAGCAAACAAATAATGATCTACCACAAGAATGGAGAATTCATAGAGACCATCCAATTGACAACATCATTGGTGACATAAATAAGGGAGTATCTACTAGACTTAATCTTCAAGATGCATGTTTAAATATGGCTTTTGTTTCACAAATCGAACCTTCTAAAATTGATGAAGCCTTAAGTGATGATCAATGGATTTTAGCCATGCAAGAAGAACTAAATCAATTTGAAAGAAATCAAGTTTGGGAATTAGTACCTAGGCCTTTGGATAAACATATCATTGGTACAAAATGGGTTTTCAAAAATAAATTAGATGAAAATGGTATTATTGTAAGAAATAAGGCCAGATTAGTTGCTCAAGGCTATAATCAAGAAGAAGGGATCGATTTTGATGAAACATTTGCACCTGTGGCAAGATTAGAAGCCATAAGATTACTTTTAGCATATGCATGTTCCTTAGATTTTCAATTATATCAAATGGATGTCAAAAGTGCATTTTTAAATGGTTATATACATGAAGAAGTTTATGTTAAACAACCTCCAGGTTTTGAAGATTTTAAAAATCCTTCTCATGTATATAAGCTTAAGAAAGCACTTTATGGTCTAAAGCAAGCACCAAGAGCATGGTATGATAGATTAAGCAATTTTCTTTGTGAAAAAGGTTTTGAAAAAGGAAAAGTTGATACTACTCTTTTTATAAAAAGAATTAATCATCATACCTTGCTTGTGCAAATCTATGTTGATGATATCATTTTTGGTGCTACTAATGAATCGTTGTGTAAAGAATTTTCTAACATGATGCAAGGAGAATTTGAAATGTCTATGATGGGAAAACTTAATTACTTCCTTGGTCTACAAATAAAGCAATCAAAGGATGGAATATTCATCAATCAATCAAAATATTGCAAAGAACTTCTTAAAAGATTTGATATGGATAATTGCAAGGAGATTGCAACACCTATGAGTTCTAGCACTTATGTAGATCAAGATGAATCTGGTAAGCCAATAGACATTACAAAATATAGAGGTATGATTGGCTCTCTCCTTTATCTTACTGCAAGTAGACCAGATATTATGTTTAGTGTTTGTATATGTGCTAGATTTCAATCTTGTCCAAAAGAATCTCATCTCTCTTCTGTTAAAAGAATTATGAAATATTTAAAAGGCACTCCCAATGTTGGTTTGTGGTATCCCAAAGGGAGTCTATGTGAATTGGTTGGTTATTCTGATTCTGATTATGCTGGATGTAAGACTGATAGAAAAAGTACTAGTGGTACATGTCACATTTTGGGAAATGCATTAGTTTCTTGGTCTTGTAAAAAGCAAGCTTGTGTAGCCTTGAGTACTGCAGAAGCAGAATATATTGCTGCAGGAAATTGTTGTGCACAAGTTCTTTGGTTGAAACAACAATTACGTGATTTTGGTTTAAATTTAGAATGCATTCCCTTAAGATGTGACAACACCAGTGCAATTAATTTAACATATGTACATGCAAAAAAAAATGTTATTTTTATTTTAGGTGTCTATTTCTTCAAATTATATGATTTTTTATATATAGGATTATATGCATTTTTATGATAATATGTTGTTATATGTGTTAAACATATTTATTTTTAAGTGTTTTTTGAAACTTTTTAGTTGATTTTCATTCCTAGTTGTTTTTTTTCTAATTCTGTATTGCTTCTGGTACTTGATAAGTTTGGATTCGGATAACTTTGTTTTAAGTTTTATATTATTATTACTTGTCTTGTATGCATATTTTTGGTTGGATATCTGTTTTGCCGATCTTTCTTCTTTTTGATGATGTCAAAAGGGGGAGAAAGTGTAGGTATGTGCTTGTACTTTGACATTTTACAGGTTATCCAATTGCAAATCAAAGGGGGAGATATACAAGACAGGGGGAGCTTTCTTTGCACATCAATGTCAACATGATATGGTTTGCCATCATCAAAAAGGGGGAGATTGTGAAGAAGATTTCCTTCCTTGTGACTTGGCTGGGTTTTGATGATTACAAGACTACATCACAAAAAGAAGAAATGATCATGGAGGCTCAAGATTAAAGAATGAAGTTTAGTGCCTAGGCTTCTTGGTTATACACTTTGTAAGTATGACAAATTATTTTTTGATTTATCATTCTTAACTTATGGAACAACTTAGAATGCTCAGAAAATAATTACAAACTTTTTTCTAAGTCCCCATATGAAGCAATACCTAAAAATCTCTTGAAAATAAATCACACACTCACAATAATTTTTATTTAAAGTGATTTTGCATAAAAATATTTTTAACTAGAAAAAACTATATTTGGTTTTGAAAGTTGCATAATCATTTTACTCATGCATTGAAATTTTCTATCTATGCTTCAACAAATTTTGTTCAACGTGTTTTGAACATATATATGTTTCATGCAATCATAAGGATTCATTTTTTATCCCGTTGAACTATTGGCTCGATAATGCCATTCATAATTATTCATGAGTTATTTTTTATACGTTGAACTAATGACTTTATTTTTGAATTATTTACTCAACGGATATTTTCTTTGATTAACAACGGTTCTTTATTTTTTAAATTGGCAACAACTATTTCATATTTGTGACAACGGCTACTATTTAAAATTTAATTGGCAACTATTTCTTTTTGAAAAGTAGCATTGCTTCATAAACATCTTTTTGGTCTCTATAAATTCAATTGAGAATCAAAGCAATAAACAAGACAATAACTTTCAACCTCTCAATTGTGAATTTCAATATCACTTGCATACAAAATTTCTTTTAATTGTTTGGAAAACTTTGCCCACACTTTAACATTTATTAAAAAGTTTTCTGAGCACTAAGTCCATTTGTTTAAGAGTGATATTGATAAAAATATACAGCCATACATTTGTTATTCTTCAATTACATTGTTGTAAAGTTTTCTTGCCATTGTTGGTGAGAATTGTAGAAAAAAAGTGGGGTGCTATCTTGTGTATGTTAGAAAGATTGTTAGGGGGTCTTGGGGAGAGATTGCTTGTAACAAAGATTCTAACATAGTGAATTCCTCACAGGGTTGTGGGGGAGTGGAGTACCAGTAGGGGAACCACTATAAATTCCTTGTGTCCATCTTCTTCTTCCCTACACTCTTTATTTTTCCAAGCATTCGTTCATACATTCATACAAAATTCCGGAAAAATTTACAAGAACACAATAAACCAGAAAAATTATCCATTAAAAGTCATACAACCTAATTCACCCCCCCCCCCCCCCTCCCTCTTAGGTTGCACTCTGAAATTACATCTTAGGGGTTAAGGAATTAGGCGGCGATCTTATTTTCGTCTCGCGACGTCTTAGAGCCCTCTTTGGGGTTAAGGAATTAGGCGGCGATCTTATTTTTGTCTCGCGACGTCTTAGAGCCCTCTTTGGGGTTAAGGAATTAGGCGGCGATCTTATTTTCGTCTCGCGACGTCTTAGAGCCCTCTTTGGGGTTAAGGAATTAGGCGGCGATCTCTTTTTAAGCTCACGACGTCTTAGAGCCCTGTTTTTTAGGGTTAAGGAATTAGGTGGCAACCCCTTTGGGGTTAACGTATCATACGGCGAGCTCATTTAAGATTCGGCAATGGCGATCTGCTACATGCAATGAAAGTAAGATAAACAAGCAATATATATATAATATCAATAATAAACCGGGGCCTCGTTAAAAACCCCCATTACTGCGGGGGGAAAAGAGTGCCCCTTACTCTTTTACTACGTAACTGTACAAAGACGTCGAAATTTATAAGATAAAAACGGTAGGAATTAAAATGGCTTTGTCTTCCCTCTAGCTCGCCTTTGAGTTGTCATGGCGAGTTCCTTCCTGCACTGTGCTCAACTTTTTCATCGTACTGTGGTTGGCTAGTTCTGCCTGTAGTATCAACCCCCTCTTGATTTCATCGGATTCCGCTTCTTCTTTCCTGGTCTTGACAATTGGATTGGCTGGCTTTGAACGGAGTGTCAGGAAAGGAGTACTTATTTCCTCAACCTTCTTGATCTTACCGTATTCTGCATCTTCTTCCTCAGCATTGACTCTTGAATTGACTAGCTTCGAATGGAGTGTCAAGAGAGGAATATCTTCTTCCTCAACCCTCTTGATCTCTTCGGGTTCCACATCTTCTTCCTCAACATTGATACTTGAATTGGCTGACTTCGAATGGAGCATCAAGAAAGGAGTACTTTCTTCCTCAACCTTCTCGATCTCCTGGACATGCATCTTTCCTTCTAGGTTTGCAACAATGAAGTTCACTCGGTGCGCTTTTATATTGCTGTTTCTCTTCTTCTCCTTTTGTAGCTTCAAACAGTTGTGGTAACATTCTCGGGCCACTTTCTGGTCTGCTCTGATGGTACCAACCCGCCCATCATCTAACGTATATTTCATAACGAGGAATTTGGTGGAAAGGTAGGCGTCGAGGGCGTTAAAGGGCGGGCGACCTATGATGACATTGTAGGAACAGGGCGAGTTGACTACCAAGTACCTAATCCTGATGGTTTTAGCGTTACTACCCGTACCGAATGTTGTTTTCAATGTGATGTACCCCCGGACGTGCACCTGCTCCCCTGTGAAGCCAGCCAGTATCCCTTTGAAAGGCTGCAATTGTTCCTCGTCTAATCCCATTTTTTCAAAAGCAGAATAGTAGAGGATGTCTGCAGAGCTGCCTGGATCAATTAACACCCTCTTGACGTCCCAGTTGAAGATTTGCACAGTGATGACCATGGGATCGTCATCGTGGGGAACTACCCCTCTGCGGTCTTCGCTCGAGAAAGTGATATCCACTTGGCGTTCTGGTTCCTTCTTGGCGTGGTCATCAAGCAACATTACTTGTCGTACATATTTCTTCCGGGAGGTGCTGGATTCCCCTCCTCCTGCGAAGCCACCAGATATGGTGTTCAATGTGTGGCGCTCCCCTTCTTTTGCCACATCTTTCTCCCTCTGGGGATCTTCGGGGGGACGCCTGTCTCCCTCTCTACCTTCCTTCACGTATCCCCGTAATCTGCCGTTCTGAATCAACTTCTCTATTTCTCTTTTCAGATGTATACAATCGTCTGTGGTGTGTCCTTTGATGCGACGATATTTACACCAGGCATCCTTATCGTTCCCCATGATGGTTCCTCTCGGCGGGTGAGGTTCAGGGATGATTCTGGAATGGTAAACATCCCTCAAGATTTGTTCACAGCGGGTGTTGAGGGCCGTGAAGGATTCTGGGGGGGGTGCACGCCTATCCTGAACCTGGCGCTTGTACGGCGCTCGGTCTCTGCTACTGGGTGGGTAATAATTGCGGCGATGATTATATCCGTAGGGAGCACGCTCCCTGGAATCTCTTGCCTTCTTCTCGGCATTGCTTTCTTCCCCCTTTATATAACACTCTGCTCTAGACATGATTTCTTCCATGGAGTCGGCTGGTTTCTGTGCCAACGACTCGTTGAACTGGCCAGCGCGGAGGCCGTTTTGGAAGGCTCCCACGAACAATTTCTGGTTTGGGTTAATGACCTTGATGGTGGCGTCATTATAGCGCGCAAGATACTCGCGTAGAGGCTCGTTGGGTCCTTGACGGACGTTGAAAAGGCTGGTGGACGAGACTTTGCGGTGGCGGCTTGCTGAGAACTGGTGCGTCAACTTGCGTGTCATATCTTCTGAACTGACGACGAAAAATCGAGGCAGGTTCATATACCACCTCAGGGCGGCGTCTTTAAGGGTCCCTGCTAACAACTTGCACTTGAGAGAATCGGCAGCGCCGATGATGGCCATTTGAGTGTTGAAGGCGGTCACATGCTCCACTGGGTCGCTTTTTCCATCGAAGGAGGAAAGAGATGGTGGCTTGAAATTTTCTGGCACTGGCGCGTTCCAAACTTCGGCGGAAAGTGGTTGAGGATCGGGGTCGACCGATTCATCTTGTTGAGATCCGTTTCCTTCGGCGTGCTGCTGTTGTTGGATGGTTTCCATGGTTGCTTGCAAGGCTTCGTTGTGGTCACGAAGCTGCAGGATCTGTTGTTGTAAAGCCTCTAAGGCCGCTGGATCTGCCATCGCGCTGGCGGCGACGGTAGTTTGAGTTTGTATGTTAAGTTTGTGACTGGTGGTCAGAGATTCGCACCCTAAACCTCGAATCCCAGGCTTTAGATCAGGGTTTTCTGAACAGATGTGGGTTAATCGTTTGATTGGGAGGGTTTGGAATCACGGCGGATTTGGAGTATCTAGGGTTGCTCTGAAAGGTACGACGGATTCACGGCGTTTGACCGATGCTTTGAGGCCGCGGATCGGCTGCTTCTCGCTTCAGAGATGGTGGCTAGGTTAGTTTTACCGTAGCCCCACAGTGGGCGCCAACTGTACTGTCAGTGAGTACAAATTCTCTAGAAACTAGGGTTTCTGTGCTGTGTTTAGGTCATGCCTTGGGAATGATCCCAAGGTTACTATTTGTAGCCTCTTTTGGGCCTACCCGGTTAGGGGTTTTGGGCCCAAATCATAAAGGGCCAAAACCATGACCAGGGCGCCCTCGTAAGCTGCTGACGGCGCCCCCCAAGGGTACCCTTTAGAAAGTCACCTAGGGTTATTTGTCATTTGTAAAGTGGGCCCCTGTTCCAGGGGCTCACACCCTCGTCTTTAGGATCTCGAGTCCTAGATGGTGAGATCTACGGTCCAACGATAGTTAACAAAAATATCCTAATCAATCCCTTGAGTTAGAACCCTCTTCTTGGATTACAGCCCCTAATTCCTTAGGCGATCTAATATTCCTCGAAGGTTTTACAAACGTTAACCTATTATCACAAATAAACGATTATCCATTCCTAGACTAACCCTGTTTATTTGAACAATTCAATTAGGTCTAAGTTGAAAGCTAGGGTCAGTAGTCATTCATTCTTACGAATTCATGTTATATATTGTCAGTATATAAAAAGCATTAAGAACAATTGAATTGAATAAAACTAGATTAATATTCATAAGCCATAGAGTTTCACAGCCACATGTGTTCAAACAGATTACATCAGATTCATCTTCAGACCTAATCTCTAAGAGATTTAGCTACTCATAATATGAATTACAAATAACATAATCAATTGAAGCATAAAAACATACATAAACTGACTATGAGTTGGATGGAATGGCCACCTCTTCAGTTTTGTGCTCTCAAAATCGTGCCACCAATCTCCAAAATTTTGAACCCCTGTTTCTGAAAACAGTTTAGCTTAAATAGGCAACAACTACGCCTAAAATCGTGACACGATTTGATTAAATCGTGACACGATCCTGCATTAAAGCCCCAAGATTCTCCAAAATCGGTTTCACAATTGTGTCGCGATTATGCAATGGTGACACGATATTATAGGCAGAGATATTCTTCCAATCTGGTCAAAAAATCGTGACATGATGCCCAAATCGTGTCACGATGCAATTATTTCAAGATCTTAATGTTTTCCTGCTTTTTGCACCTCCAGGCTGTCTAATAATGCTACAGACTCAATAAAAACATCAAAACAAGTGATAAAAACATGTAATGACGACATGTCATCACAACCCAAAACTTGAATCATTCCTTGTCCTCAAGGAATTTACTTGTAGAATTGACAAAAGACAATAAAATAACAATTTACCTAACCAAGTGATAGTACCAAAAGTTCATCTCCTTGCTAGCCATTTGATGGGCCAACTGGCTTGACTACATCCATAATTCATAACTCCACACAACTTTGATAAGGGTTTTCCCACAGTCGACATGCAGGTCTACATATTACCATACGCTTGAAAAATTTCTAAACATCAATCAAAGTCCATGTCAACACACCGTAAAGGTCTTTAAGGGTTATAATGGGGCTTAGGTGAAGGTGGGATAATTTTTGGAAAAGTAATGTCGCGTCGAATTTCGGATGTCAAGCTATTGACTAGCATTGAATCACTAAATTTAAATCACGACTGAACTTTTAATTTTTCGGGGAAAAAGGAAAAAAGTTCGAAATTACCTTTGAATGAGATTTTAGGTTCGAAAGTCGATTATGCGAGGGGAAGGTATTAGCACCCCTCACATCCGTTGTACTCAACGGGAACCTCTTAGTTGGCTTAGGCTTAAAATGTCTTTTGACGTTTTGCTTGCATGCTTAATCATATATATATATATATATATATATATATATATATATATATATATATATATATATATATATATATATATATATATATATATATATATATATATATATAAAGGAACAAGAAAATATAATGTGAGGTGAAGAAAGAGATAAAAACAAATGAAATAGAAAAGAAAAAAAAGATTTTTTAATAATGGGCTTGACAAGATGACAATCCTGCTCCTACGTATCTCCCGGTAGTCGGAGAATTCAAAGCTTACGTAGTTCTTGAAAAAAAGTTTGAAAACGCACAAAGGCGTAAAAGCTTTAAATGATGAAGGAGAGAAGCGCAC
Organism: Medicago ruthenica; assembly: GCA_018208015.1. Classification (NCBI taxonomy): domain Eukaryota; kingdom Viridiplantae; phylum Streptophyta; class Magnoliopsida; order Fabales; family Fabaceae; genus Medicago; species Medicago ruthenica. The sequence goes on along the minus strand of WNNG01000617.1, from coordinate 53,432 downwards.
ATTAAGGCGATAAACTCGCACAAGGCGTAAAAAGACGAACGCACATTAAGGCGATAAACTCGCACAAGGCGTAAAAAGATGAACGCACATTAAGGCGATAAACTCGCACAAGGCGTAAAAAGACGAACGCACATTAAGGCGATAAACTCGCACAAGGCGTAAAAGTTGAAAGAAAACATGCAAAGGCACGACAAGTTCGGATTGACCACAAGGGCCAAAATGACAAACGCACGAAGGCGTACAATGTTTGAATTGACCGCGGGGGCCAAGGAAAGTTTAAAATGGTCACGGGGGACCAAGAAAAGTTGGATTGGTCACGAGGGACCAAGAAAGGTCCAAATTGGTCGCGAGGGACCAAGAAAGGTTCAATTTGGTCGCGAGGGACCAAGAAATGTTAAAATTGGTCGCGGGGACCAAGAAATGTTAAAATTGGTCGCGAGGGACCAAGAAAGGTTCAATTTGGTCGCGAGGGACCAAGAAATGTTAAAATTGGTCGCGAGGGACCAAGAAATGTTAAAATTGGTCGCGAGGGACCAAGAAAGGTTTAATTTGGTCGCGAGGGACCAAGAAATGTTAAAATTGGTCGTGAGGGACCAAGAAAGGTTAAAGTGCGTTGGACGCGTTGCAAATAGAATGACGATTGTCCGAGCAACGAGACATACGTCAAGCATTCGTACAACCGGGGAAAGGAGAGACATACGTCAAACCACCCTTTTTCATTCAAGTTTTGTTTGAAATTGAGAAAAACGTATTTTTGGGGAAGCTAGAAAAGAATGACGATCGTCTAAGCAACGAGACATACGTCAAGTGTTTATCCGATCGGGGAAAGGAGAGACATACGTCAAACCACCCTTTTTCATTCAAGTTTCGCTTGAATTTTAAGAAAAAAAGTGTAAACTGTCAAAACGCTCGTTTTTAGAACTCAAATGAAAAGAAAAGAAATTGTTCAAATTAGTTGTTGCAACCAAAATGAACAAGCTTGTTGTTTATTGAAACAAGAAAGAAAATATTTTTGTTGTTTTCGTTGATTTTTGTTTGGTTGGTTTGGAAGGACAAGGTCCTTTGCCTACATACCCAAATGGGATCAAAACCGATGTAGTTCGGGCTTAACGGGTGATTTGTTATGTTGATTTTAAAGCTTGAAAATGTTTATGAAAGATAAAAATGAGCCAAAGTGGCGAGTGAATGAAGTTCGATTGATTTTAATTGCAAAAATAAAGTCTAATATAATTAAGATTGATTGAAGTTTGATTAAAAGAAAGTTGCTTGGTTTGAAATCCAAGGCTTTGTTAATGAAGAATATTTTTGATGGAGTTTTTGAATATTTGAAATGTTTTGGTTTTTTTATGATTTTTTCTTGGAGTTAAAAAGAAATTAAACGCGATAAAAAAAAAAACTAAACGCGAGAGAATAAAACGATTGTTGGATTAAAATGAAAGAGTTTTTTTTCTTGGATTTAAACTATGAAAAATGAAAAAAATGCAAAGCATATTTATATATATTTGTTCCTAAATGCATGTATATTCTAATGACATAGAAAAATGCAAAATAAAATGAACAATTAGAAATAAAAAAATAAAATGCATGAGATGATATGATAAGTAAATAAATGGGATGTTAAAAATAAAAGAACAAATAAAAGGATATAATAATAAAAGAAAAATAAAGTTGCAAAGAAAAAATAAAAGAAATAAAAAAGGAGATGTAAAAATAAAACTGGGGGTGCAAGAAGTGAAAAATAAATCAGATTGAAAGAAAAAGGCCCAAAATGTATTGGGCCAACGTAAATTGATCTGGGCCGTCTGATTAATCAGACGGCTCTGATCTGATCACAGGGGGGAAAAGCCTGAACCGCATGATTTAAATCAAATGGTCTGAGGAGCGAGGGTGTACGCTAACGCGTACACCCACGCACACTAAATCAGGGAGGGGTATTTAAACCCCAACCCTTCACAATTTTCTCATTTCCCCACTTTCTTTCTCTCTCCCTTTCTCTCTCTAGAAACCGTTCCCCTCCTTCTCTCTCCCCTCTTTCTTCAAAGTTCTTCAGAAATGAAGAACATGGATGAATCTTCATCCCTTTCGGCGAGCCACCACCGTGGAACCCAGATTCCGGCGGTGGTTGGCGGCGGCCAACACGGCGGCCCACCGGCCGGAATCCCAAAACAACCCAAAAATGAAAACTTTCTTGGCCTACCCCCTTTATTTTTTCATCCTCGTTCCAAATCCGAAATTAAAAATCACAAAATCCTCACCGTTTTTCCGGATCGGAGCAAAATAGTTTTGAAAAAAACTCTCTTTCTCGCGTCTATTCACGTTTTGTTTTCTTCCTCTTGTGCGTGTGTGTGCGTTTGTTGTTGTGCGTGAGTTTTGTTTGCTGCGTGCGTGAGGGATTTGTGTGGGACGTGTTGTGTTTGGGTCGTGTGTTGAGGTTTGGCCGTGGGGTGTTTTGCTGGGTATGTGCGTGAGTGTGTTGTGTTATTTTGTGGTAGGTTTGTGTTAGGGTTGGGTGAGTGTGTGTTTTGGGGTTTGTTTGTGAGGGCTGGTGATGTTTTTGAGCGTGTACGGTTGCTGGGTGTGGGTTGTGTGAGTTTTTTTGTGGTTGCTGGAAATGTTTGTGGTGTTTTGGTTATGTTAAAAAAATCTGTTTTTTTGATTCAAAATTTTCTCTTTTTTTTTCTGTTGATTTTGTCCCTGTCTTATAGAAGAATTTTGAGCTGCTTGAGCTGCTTGTTGACTTTGAAGATTAACTTGCAAGTTGTTTTGCAGATTTGGATAGGATTTTTGAGGATTGGGATGGATTTGTGATGATGAAAAATGATGAAAAAACTGGTGAAAGGGGCGCTGCAGGCTTTGTTGTTTTGTTGACTGTTGACTTGGACTTGGACCAATAAATAAAAAATAAAAACAATAATAATAATAATAGTAATAAATAATAATAATCACAATAAATAAAAGAAATAAATAAATGGTAAATATGGTAAATAAATAAAAACGAAATTAATGACAATAAAGGACAAAAACTGAAATTAAAAGTAAAAAAAATAAAATAAATAAACGAGACAAACAAAAAAAGACATGAGGTATTTTAAAATACCTCCCTGCCGAAAATGGGGTATGACAAGTAAGTTAAACAAATATTGGAGTTAAGGTTTCCTACTATATTGGAAAATTTGAACATTTACCTCATTCAACCCATAAAATAAACACAAGTACTAGAGAACTCTTTCATCTTTGAGACAATAATATTTTCATTGATTCATTTATCTTGTCTCTTCTTTTTTTTTTCTTACACCTTTTGTGCATTTCTCTTTTTTTCGATTTTCAATCTCAGAGAGGTATTTGACTCTCTTTAGTTCTCTAGTACCCCTACCCCAAACTTAGTTGGTTGCAAATTCCAAAAGCAACCCCAAAATTATGTTTTAGCAACTCCTACAGCCTAACTCGAACCAATATTTGGGTCATATAACATTAAAGTCTATAGGCTTAATATGTAGTTTGTCACCGAACAAAAGGATCTACACCGACCGGCTCAAAATGGCTTTTCAAAAGGATAAGATTCAAACAAAAATACTCCAGGTAGGCTTCAAAAAGGCTCATGGTACCAAGCACTTTGCCTTAGTGTGTGTGTGTATGACAAGATCAATCAACAATAGAGAAAAATCACAAGTTCTAGAAATGTAGTTGCACAGAACACTCTTTATAAGTAAATTGGAAAATAAACATTTTGGCAATGACCTTACAAGTTATGATTTCTGAGAGTTGTGACTACTGATCCGCACAATATCGTACACTTCGCCTTTGAATTCCAAGCCTCTACCTCCTCATGAACTTTTTGAGTACCACTTGATCAAACAATTGTTACTAAACTGGAATAAGTCAATTAAACAAACAAATTCATCAATAATAAACAAGTGAAAATTCATTACAAAATAGGGGCATACTCGAAATTATTCCAACATGCTGAAAATTATTCAACTCAACAATGGAAACAAACAAAATCAAAAAAAAAAAACATTAGAAAAAAGGATGGGTTGCCTCCCATCAAGCGCTTTCTTTTACGTCATTGAGCTTGACGCTTCAACCACTGTTAGGGTGGCAAAAAGGATAGAAAAAATATATCATCATTCTTCTTCCTCTTGTTTGGTAGGAATTCCATGAATTTGGCACAAAGAATCAGATACTTCCATGCACCCACTGTTAAACCTTTGGAATTTGAGTTCTCCCACCTTAGAGAAGGACATGTATCCATTTGCACATGAATGGTTTCTTTAAACTCCATTTGTTGAGACTTCAAGTAGAGACCAACATTCCACACTTGTGGATTTTCTTCAACCATAATAGCCTGACACTCTGTCTCCATCTCAACCAACTTCTTCTGAGACTCGTATGCTTTCTCAACAAGATCACCGCACTAAACTTCAAATTTATCAAATGAACCTAAGTTTGACCTCAAGAATTCATCTAAAATAGTTTGAAGTTGAAAGTTGTAATCTATGTTGATCACCTCATGCTCATCTTCTTTTTCTATGAATTGCTCCTCGCAATAGTAGCTATTATGATAGCCTCCACAAAAATCGCATCTCATACTCAATCTTGCTTCCAAATCCTTTATATGTAGAGAGATCATCCATTTTTCATAACAAAGGATACCGATCTCTTCTGAATCAATCAGCGATCGACTATCCCACATTGCTACAAAACTCAGAGATACCTTTCAGTAGTAAAGCACAAGAAATAGACATGAAGAGCATAAATCATAATTTTTTTTTTATATATTTTTTTCACTATACAAACAAAAACGTAAATGACAGAAATCCTAAATAATAACAAAATTTCACAGTTGAAATGATTCAACAGTCCCCGGCAGCGGCGCCAAAAACTTGATAGACTTTTAGCAAGTGTACTAAAAATGCATCGAAGTAATAAAATTTATAAGTTCGTATCCACATAGACTGTTTCAACTTCTACTCTGCAATGTCGTTATTATTAAGGATGTATTAAATGGGGGGTTGCCCTAGGCATTTGGTTTGATTGCATAAAAAGTAAATAAGCTGATAAAGGTTGTTTTGAAGATATAAGGAGAGATGAGATCAAGTCTTTCGCATCCTCTGATTAATTCTGTTTAGTAAACTGCACCTATTTCTATGAATACTCCTCTAGTTTTACGATAGTTAACAAAATAGTCTTAATCAATCCCTTGAGTTAGAACCCTCTTCTTGGATTACAGCCCCTAATTCCTTAGGTGATCTAATATTCCTCGAAGGTTTTACAAACGTTAACCTATTATCACAAATAAACGATTATCCATTCCTAGACTAACCTTGTTTATTTGAACAATTCAATTAGGTCTAAGTTGAAAGCTAGGGTCAGTAGTCATTCATTCTTACGAATTCATGTTATATATTGTCAGTATATAAAAAGCATTAAGAACAATTGAATTAAATAAAACTAGATTAATATTCATAAGCCATAGAGTTTCACATCCACATGTGTTCAAACAAATTACATCAGATTCATCTCCATACCTAATCTCTAAGAGATTTAGCTACTCATAATATGAATTACAAATAACATAATCAATTGAAGCATAAAAACATACATAAACTGACTATGAGTTGGATGGAATGGCCACCTCTTCAGTTTTGTGCTCTCAAAATCGTGCCTCCAATCTCCAAAATTCTGAACCCCTGTTTCAAAAAACAGTTTAGCTTAAATAGTCAACTACGCCTAAAATCGTGACACAGTTTGATTAAATCGTGACACGATCCTGCATTAAAGCCCCAGGATTCTCCAAAATCTATTTCACAATCGTGTCGCGATTATGCAATCGTGACACGATATTATAGGCAGAGATAGTCTTCTAATCTGGTCAGAAAATCGTGACGCGATGCCCAAATCGTGTCACGATGCAATTATTTCAAGATCTTGATGTTTTCCTGCTTTTTGCACCTCCAGTCTGTCTAATAATGCTACAGATTCAATAAAAACATCAAAACAAGTGATAAAAACATGTAATGACGACATGTCATCATCAATATAATTTAGGAAGTGAAATTTTTTGGAGGTGTTTTAAGTTTGATTTTTTATATTAGTAAGTTTTTTTTCTTTATGAATTTATCCTTAATATTACATTTTATTTGTATTATTAGCCTTTATTATTTCCTCTTGCATTTGTCAGTTATGTTACATTTTCTAACTGTGTTTACCACAATTTTTGTTCCTTAACTAGAGATGAACGACATTCAAGTGTTCATTCATCACACTCCACACCAAAGATATAAGAATTACTATTTTGAGTTCATGAATTCGAACCATTACTCTTGAAGAAGACATTAATTGTTGCAAAATATTACGTACTCTAGTTTTTTTGGTTTTTTATGAATTTGATGTTGGAATATTTAATTATTTAATTATATTTCAATATCATTATGTGGGCAAATATCGTAATAATAATTATATTAGCTATTTATCAATTGTGAGCCTTAATTGATTAGTGGTTAAATTAAGTAATAAGACTATTAGATTTCTAATTGGATAATTAATTAAATATTTAATTAGTTGATATGGACTCAATGAGTGGATGTCCGGATGACCCATTAACGGAATAATGGGAAACCCTAATGGTCATCCAATATAAAAGATGTTATGGTCCCCAATACACCGTACACGACAAACTCTCTCTTCTCCCCATCTGAAGAGAACTTGAGGCATAAAGGTACCGGTTGAGGAAGAACCAAATCAGCCGCCGCTAACCCTTTCTTGTGTTTACATATCAGATCACATTCTATCTTGTTGTTGTTGAGAGGGTTGTCATCAAAGCTTCCAGCTATTCCTAATTATTGATATCCTTGATAAATCAAACATGTCGAAGATCCAATCACATTCATGTTCAATATTTGCTTCCGCTATTCATAATTAAATTCTATTGAACATGTGTTATGAAATCTGTTATTTGATTTTGACCTAATTTTTCCAACAAGTGGTATCAGAGCGGTCTTCATATTTGATTTATTGGGATAATTTGTTATTTATGTCTAAAATCATTAATATTTGGATTTTGGACTTTCGATTTTGCTATCAAAATTTTGTTTGAACCCTTATATATATACTCCCTCTGTCCTAAAATATAAGCAAAAATTGGTCAACAAAAGTCAATGCATTTGGTTCAAAATTTGTACCAAATACATCAACTTATGTTGACTCATTTTTGCTTATATTTTAGGACGGAGTAGTATTTTTTATTTGGGGTTTACCTGATCCATGCTGTATAGGATATTTCTGATTCATGAATGATTCATATTCTTTATGTGTTGTGCTCTCGTCGTTATGAATCCATACTTTTTTGTTTATGTTTTTTTTTCTTCGAATCGATTCGGACATAAAATAGCAAAATTAAATGTTATTTTAAACCGAAGCAATTGATTTTATAATATAAAGTATTGATCGTTTTATGTACGATGTACTGAAATAAATTATAAAGGACTTAGTTTTGATTTTTTAATTATACTATGATATTCATAGATGAGCTTGCTTTCTTTTATATATGGGAGCCATATGTTGTATGTCGATAATATTGATTATATTAATATATTTCTTTAAAATTGGTTTTATGGTTCATATCAATTTGGCTGATTAAAGGTAAATGCTTTTGCATTTGCAATTATTTTCAATGCTTCTCTGGAAAGAGAATGAATTCAGTTGTGACTTTGGCTATTCAAGCTTATCTAGTATTGGTTAAGATCTGGTATAAGAACAAAAATAAAAGGTTTTAAGTTATGGATCTGTCTTGAATTTTATTTTGATTTTATATTTAATCTGCTGGTTGACATAACTTTCAAATATTGCTATTATATCATGTCTTGCAGTTTAGTTTTTATTTGATATTAAAATGGATTTAGAGAATTTGTACATCAAATTTATTTTGAGAACTAAGAGAAATATAAATTTATTATATATATTTGGTTATTATATATACTTGTGGAAGATTTGTTGCCTTTTAATAATGAATCTCAAAATATTGTTGCCCTCATTAGGTAGTACATAAGATAAGGTTTTGATTCTTTAAATTTTGAAAAATATTGATTCTAGGTTTGTTTGTTTATTTATAGACATATAAAGATTTATTTCCTCTATTTGGGAAATAATTGATTCTAGAATTTTTTTTTATTTTGTGTAAAGAATCATTTAGTACAAATGTGAATCAATTGTACTATGAATAATTTTTTATTCATGAAAAAATCAATTTATTTGATTTGAAATTGAATATTTGGTTTATAGTATGATTGTGATGTTTGAGTTTATTGTTATTAAGTTTCTACAATAACATTATTTTTCTTTTTTCTTGAATCATGCATTTTAGACATACTTCATGTTATTTATGTTGTTGCTTTTATGTGATATCTGTAAATGTATTGTCATACACACATTGGTGTGATTTGTGACTTGCATATTCTTTCAAATTATTGTGAGTTTGTCTTCACACTTAAGGGTTGCCGAGTGACCTTATGGTTACTCAGCGACATAATGGACTAATTCAGCCTACATTATGTCGGTAGTGTCTTGTAAATTTAAGATCATTTCCATCTAATTTACTGTGAAATGTCTAGTAATTGCAGTTGTTTTGGTTGAAAGTAACATTTGTTGAGTAAATTTGATTCAACTGAACTTACAAAAGACGTAGTATGAAATTATTCATGTGAGTTGTTGTCGGTCCTAAGGAAGGCACAACTTGACCGGATAGTTGCATGCATGTGATAATAAATGTGTGGTGATTATTAAGTAATTTTCCATGTGAATAATAGGATACTCGAATGTGAGTATTATTTGACAGGACTTAATTATCATTTCATTTAATATATATTAAAATTATCTAGTAATTGCGGTTGAGTCGGTTGAAACAATAATGTTGCCCAAGTAACCTCTGTTGCGTAGATTCGACTTAACTAAAGTTACAAAAGATGTAGTGTGTAATTATTTATGCTAGTTGTCGTCGGCCCCAAGGAAGGCACAACTTGGCCGGATAGTTACATACATGTGATGGTAAATATGTGGTGATTATAAAGTAATTTTCCATGTGGATAATACGATGCCAAAGGTGACTATTATTTGACAGGACTTATCACCAATGTTTGATCATTACATTGAGAGTACCGCTTGCAATTAATTCTTAGCAATCCAAAGATTGTGTTTCAATGGTGCGCTTGGTATCTTGTTAAGGTCTTTTATTTACAAATAAAGAAGCATGTTTCTATAATATTTTACTGACATGTGTGATAATATTGTGCAAGTGTAAACTTATTTATATATTTAAGAGTTTACATTCACACAAATATAATGGTAAACATATGACAATTATAAGAATTTATTCTTTGTCAAAGTAAATTGTCATTGTTTGATCATTGTTTTAAAATACCGCTAGCAATTGATATTATTGTTGAAAGACTTAATATTGATGGTGTACTAGGTATTTTGGTGAGTACGTTTGGTACGCTTGTTCTCTTTAAACTAATATAGTTTTATGTATCTGTTAATTTTAGGTAAATATTTTTTACTCTAAAAGTTTTAACTTTTAGGAATTAAAGAATAATATTAACATTGTTCTTGGATCTAGACCTTAGATAAGGGTGGTGAAACTCACATTCTCTCTCAAATTCAGCACCTAATGTGAGAATCAAGTTTGACAAGTGAGTATACACCAAATCTCATAGGTCACGTGTGATCATAAAGCTAAAATATCATATGTATTAGAGGTGTTATTTAAGATGAAATTTTTTTGTAATATTTTCTTTGCTTAAACTAAGGTGCTTTTAAAGCAATATATAGAAATACAAGCTCTCGTTGGAGCGTGGGTATTTCATTAAGGTTATTACGCAAAGAAAATGTTAGGAGCACATTATGTAAACATTTAATCTTGCTAAGACAGTATAATTTCGACTATCATATGACTTGTTCGAAAATTCAGTAACTTCGACTATCATATGACTTGTTTGAGAATTCAGTATTTAGTATTCCTTTTGCACAATTAAATATATAACTGTTCCTGTTAGAAATGATCATTTAAATGATCAATTCATAAAGTGTGCAAATAAGAAAAAGTTGAAGCAAGAGAAAATAAAATAGTGCTCATTCGGAAAATACCTCAAACATAAGGGCAAATAAAGAAAAGTAGTCTTGACTGACTTATGTCCAATGATGTTGAAAGATATATCAATTTAGAATGGACAAAGTCGATAACGATTGCTTTATTCATTTTTGAACTATTTTTCATTAATGGATTATTTTTGTATTTAAAAGACAATTCGGTGAATCATTACTTGGATTGATTTTTGTTTTAATTTCTCTTTGAATAAATCAATATATTTTGAGTTTTATTTTCAAATAATGATTCAATGTGTCTTTTAAGTTAAATTATTAAAGTCAATTCAGTTATGAATTGTGACATTCTATAATGTTTAAGGGTTTGCAAACTATAAATTTTTCGTCCCTCAAATTAAGGAAATTTTGAGACATAAATCGTTATGTTTTCTTGAGGATATTGAGTTTGGGTGAGAGATATGGTAATATAACAAAATTGAATGGGAAGACTTAGTTCTAAACTAATTCATATAATTACTATTATTATAGTATATTTGGATCCTCATGAGGACATTATTGTTCTTCCTCTCCATCAAGTTAAGAAGTTAATTCATATAGATCAAACTCAACACCCTAAAGAACTAGGGCATCTGGTGTCATAAAGAATTGACTAATAAGAGAAATTCTATTTAGTATATTTGAAAGACTCTATTAAGACAGTCATGATACTAGTTTGCTTATTATAATTTTGGAGCTGCATAAGATGGATTTCAATATAGTGTTTCTTAATTGTGACATTAATGATATAATGCTTTTGTGTCAATTGATACAAAGTAGATGGTTTGCAAAGTCATGAAATCCACTTATAAGTTATGAAATTTGTCTCTTTAGTGTTACCACAAATTCTCATAAAGTAATTGTCTCATTTGGTTTTGAGATAATATTAAGTAGAGTTGTGGATTTAGTAAGCTCAGTGGGAGTAAATTTATATTCCTATTTTAATGTGTCGATTTTATTTTATTTAGTCAACTATGATATATGTTAGTAATGTGAAACCAAAGAAATCTCTAACAAAAGTTAGTGATGAAAGATCCTGGGGACACCTCTTTTGTATTAGGCATTTCATTCAATACTTAGAGATTCTTCTCAAGGTATTATTCGGATATCACAAAAGAGTTATATCAGTAAAGTTGAAAATAAATTGACATTAAAGTTAATAAATTTTTGGATGACCTCAATCACCGAGAGAGACTTTTCAGTCTCAAATATTGTCCATTAGGAAATTTATGAATTCAGAAATTTAAGTATTTTCCTACACTTTGCCTATAGGTATTTTATGTATGATTTTATTATACGCATTTGGAAATAGCGTATATAATAAGATTGTTTGGCAGATATTTGAGCAATTCAAAGTTTGAATTGTTGAAAACACAAGCATAAGGATTTTTTAAAGAGAACAAAAGAGCTTATGCTTACACCAGGGATCTGACAATTTAAAGATCATTTGTGTGTCAGACTCTGGCTTTTGGATGTAAGTAGATAATACACATTCTAACTCAGGAAATATGACTGTAAGTATTTATGTCACTTGGTTGCATATTGTTAAAGGTATTGAAAGACCACTTAAGCTATATAGTGACATAATTCAGTCATGAAGTTATTCAACAACAAATTTTATAGAGTTCATTACCTTATAGATTATTGTTGAATTGAATAGAACATATAAAGATAGACTTTAATGATAGCCGACTCACTAATCAAAGACATGACATATAAGATCTTTCATATGATTGATGTCATTAAGGATGTCTTGGATTAGTGGGAGTCTCTTTTGTTTTATGTTTTATACTTTAGTTTTGGTATCGATACAGACTTTATGTTATGATTTTCTGCAGAAATAAAGTTCATGAGGTTATTAATGTTATAACCATTTTTGTATCATTTGTGCAAATATTGAATTTGCAAACTTCGGATTGATCTCACTAAAGTTTTTAGTTTGACCAGTTGAAAATAGGCATGATTTAGAGATCACATTACATAAAATTTCCATGTCACTCATCCATATCGATCTATGTCATCAAGTGCATTGATATGGTGGTCGTCGGGGTTCCGTCACGTTATACATCAGTGACGACAGCCGCGGTGGTCCCATTATTAATGTATGAGGTGGACCAGATTGTAAAGTTGAAATCTAAAGATAAATAGCATTCAGACGCGAGCCTAAAGTATTTTGATATAATTATTAAGTTATGTAGCCCAAGTGGGAGATTGTTGGAATATTTTATTATTTAATTATATTCCAATATCATTATGTGGACAAATATCGTAATAATAATTATATTAGTTATTTATCAATTGTGAACCTTAATTGATTAGTGATCAAATTAAGTAATAAAACTATTAGATTTTTAATTGGATAATTAATTAAATATTTAATTAGGGTATATGGACTCAATGAGTGGATGTCTGGATAGACCACTAACGGAATAATGTGAAACCCTAATGGTCATCCAATATAAAAGAGGCTATGGTCCCCAATACACCGTACACGGCAAATTCTCTCTTCTCCCCATCTGAAGAGAACTTGAGGCATAAATGTACGGGTTGAGGAAGAACCAAATCAGCCGCCGCTAACCCTTTCTTGTGTTTTTATATCAGATCACATTCTCTCTTGTTGCTGTTGAGAGGGTTGTCATCAAAGCTTTCAGGTATTCCTAATACCTAAATATTGATATCCTTGATAAATCAAACATGTCGAAGATTCAATCACATTCATGTTTAATATTTGCTTTCGCTATCCATAATTAAATTCTATTGAACATGTGTTATGAAATATGTTATTTGATTTAGACCTAATTTTTCCAACATTTGAACCATAAAAGCAACAAATTTAACACGTCTATGTGAGTTGTGACATTTTAAAATTTTAAATATGTGTTATTTTTAACGAAAATTGTTACAAGATTAACGGTGCAAATATAATATAACATAAATGACCATTTTTTTTTCAAATAAATAATTAAATAATTAATCCAAAAAACTATCAAACTTAGAGACGTCAAACATATATAATGTTGCATACAGTTAATTATAATTATAATGATACTTACCTTCTCCACACAGGCAATGTTTATGTATCGACTATTCTCATCTTCATAGTGAATATGCTTCATTGTTACCTCAAGGGCTTTTTCTCTAACCAACTTATTAAGAGGCCAGCGAGTCAAAAGTGGTTCAGCAAACATGTATAAACCATCCCATATGAGATCTTGAATCAAAGGATGGGGATAGTATAGATCTTCCTATATACAGAGAATGGAAATGAACCGTTAATTTTTATAGAATTTCCTATATACAGAGAATGGAAATGGACTGTTAATTTTTACTTCCTCTAGTCACATTTATAACTAACTTTTCCTTTTTCAAATTAATTGAATAATTGATTTATTTGGACAATTATTCAATTAATCTAAAAAGAGGAAAATTGCTTATAAATGTAACCAAATTGAGTATGTGACAATTACATTACCTATTAATAAAAGATGAATAGATGTTACTCATCTGAGTTGACACCAATTAAAACTATTTATTTGTCTTCTACTAAAAGACAAGTGAATAATTTTGATTGAAACAACTCAGATGTTTGCTCACATTTTTTATTGGTAAATAAGAATTTGCTAATTTTTATCATTCATGTGATGCATTCGAGTAATTAATGATAGAAAAATGATATTGGTACAATCATTCGGAGTAAATAAGAATTTGTCTCTCACCTTTGCACATTGATAGCGTGCTTTTTTCCAGTTAACATTTTCATAAGGTTGAGTAAAGAGTTCTTTTCTCAATTGTAAGATAATCGGTGTGATTGGATGTAACACCCACACTAAATTATCTAGAATATTTAGTATGTGCATTAATCTGATACTGGGTACATTAAAATTTTCAATAATAATAACAATAATACATACAACTGAATGAGTACAAATTTGCTCGTTATACAATTATCCAAATATCATAACATACACTTCTATGTACATATATAATTTGTCAGCCTCCTGAGCGTGTCCTTGACGAGCAACTGCACTCCATCCAGCATCTTCCTGAAGATCTTCATCTGAAAGCCACTTGGCTACCTGAAAACCTGCACCAGAAGGATAGGGATGAGACATAACGTCTCAGTGAGCTCCTACCCTACCTACTGTTGGCAACCTCGGGGAACCTAGGGTCGCCGTGCCTACCTCGGCAATCTTGGGGATACCTATGATCGCCAAGTCTTATCCTTACCCATAGAGGGCTATCTGACTGTCCTGCTAAACTGTGTAGTCATAAACTGGACTACATCCTGCTAAACTAGTGATCAAGGGGAAACCTAGGATCACTGTCTGAATCTGATACTGAATAGTCATGAGATCTAGACTATATCATGATAACTAGGTGATCGAGGGGAAACCTAGGATCATCGCCTGATAACTGATACCTGAATCTGATAATTATTCTCTGTCTGATAACATGAATAAATATTAACTGTTACATGTCTTTATGTTAGCTGTTAGCGTTGAACAAGCAATATTATCTGGGTTCATTTTACGGAATGCCCCCGGGTGGAGTAACCCCGAAGCACATTCCCCTGATAACCGGTGAAAATTCCTATCATATCAGGCTAACACCGGACTCCTCTTGTCGTCGTGCGGTCATCCTTGCGGAATAACACGTCCCACTGGCGTGAACCTCCTGTGTCCCACTGGCGTGAACAACAGAAGACACGACTTAATAATAATCTTATACGCGTATACCTCCCGAGTCCCACTGGCGTGAACGACGGAAGACGCGAATTAATATTCTTTAACTTATGCATGAACCTTTCATGTCCCACTGGCGTGAACAATGAAAGTCACTACTTAATAATAATAATCTTAATCTTAACTTTGCATGGACCATTCGTGTCCCACTGGCGTGAACGACGAAGGCCACGACTTAATATCTGATTAATTCTTGCACTTATTCTTCTTATATATATATATAACTTATGTCTATTGCATATCTGATGCATTCCTGAATGCTTAACCTATTAAAGGTTCTTAACTATGAATGTAGTTTCATTCTTGTGCTTAGTACATGATGAGTACCATTCTAAATCTCTTTAACCTATAATAGGTTCTTGACTCATCGTTCTCATGAGCCATTATCTAAAGTGGGGAAACTACGTCCCTAACTTACTTAAACATTGTAATGAAGTTCCTGCATTCGTCTAAGCTTTGCCCTTTAATTCTGAACTATTCTAAATCAATGTTCAATCCTTGTTCCATACATATTCATCCTTTTGGGAGCCTCTTGAATGTGTTAGAATGATGGTAAATGTTTCTAAAATGTTTACGGAGAAAACGGATGTGAAAAACCATGCCTACGCGTCCCAGAACACCCAAAACAGCAAAGCTGTCAAGTGCTGTCTGGGCCTCCGCGCTTGTAGCGACAAGCCTGCGCTTGTAGCGACAAGCCTGCGCTTGAAGCGACAAGCCTGCGCTTGTAGCGACAGTAGGCAGAATAAAATTCTGCCTGGTCGCTGTAGCGAGCTCCAGCTCGCTGTAGCGACCATGACAGGTCCAGAAATCTCAAAAATGGTATTTTTCATCATTCCAAGCCATTCTAACACACCCAAGCTTCCCAAATGGCATAAAAAGGGTTTTCTTAAGCTTATAAATCATCTAAACATGGCTGGAACAATGAATTAACAATTAACATAAATTAGGGCTTTTATAAAAAAATGCTCTAAGCATAAACAACTCTCAAAAGGGGTTATAAAACCCTAGGGAGCTCACCTTGAACCTTGATTGGTGCTTATTATGCTTATTCCAAAACCCTAGCTTGATTTCTCCTTGATTCTTCTTGTTCTAAACCTCCAAAGCTTAAGCTTGCTTGCATAAACACATAAGGATTGCATGAAGTTTGATGGGTGATGGCATAGAGTGATGGTGAGGGCGTGAGAGAGGGAGAAAGAGGGAGAGAATCAGATTTGAGAGAGTGAGGGAAGAGAAGAGTGAAGAAAATATCTTCCCCCTTCTTTTTAAATAAACTCCTCCTTCCCTTTATTTACGAAAATGCCATTGCTTGCATAATAAGCTTCTAACTCTGATAACTGATACTTATAAGCGGGATATTACCCTTGCCATATAAATAAACCCATTAACTGACAATTTACCAAATTGTCCTTTGCTCAAACATTTCTGATACCTCGTCTCAAAATTAATAAATATTCGAGTCTTAGGCGGGATATTACAATCTACCCCCCTAAAAGAAATTTCGTCCTCGAAATTTAGAATCCTCTCAAACTACTTCCTTTACTAGTCAAAACTTCTAGTTCGTCTTACTTATCATAATTCCTTGGTTTTCCAACTCTATATGTCGAATATACTCGACAACTTTTCCTTTAACTGAAATGCTCGTGGTGAATTTGCATAACTCTTACGTAGTAGGATGTGAGGTTATCTGAATCATCGTATCCAACTCGCTTGACCACGTTCTTGGTTCATACACTTTTTGCAAATCCAATCTGGAGTTGTCCAGCTCTGACACTTGTACTAATTCTTATAACTACCTTCATAGTCCATGTAATCTTACTTTGATGACATTAGATCGTTCTCATTATCCTCAAATATTCCCATGAATTAATATCTTTATCTTTCGTCTCATACGATGACATCACTTATCTTAATAACTTAGAAATCATTCTCCCTTACTTGGAGTTTACTAATCTCCTATCTTTCTTGTCACTACTATTCTCGAATTCTGGCCGTAGCATAAATATTTCCTATATTGGTAAATCCAAACTCATAGAAGTTTAGCCCGAGTGGTGAGTAGTAATCATCTCACATAACGCCACATGGTATATTTCATAGCATATAATTTACATACATAAGCGAGCACGTGTACACTACTAATGGGTACACAATACATCAATTGGGAATCTTTTCTTACTCTTAACTCATTTTGTAACATTCGGGATTTGCCTTTCGACTGGCTTGCCAGGTTTGCCCCGCCAATGTTACCCACGTTTATCTCTCGAGTATACAACAACCCGTATAACATGAATTGTGGTTACATTCTCTCAGCATCGTAAACTTATTTCCTCATTCTGGACGGCGAGTCCAAGATCCTTATTTTCAAAAAGAAGCTCTACTTGATTGCTACCAAAATAGCACACTTTAAATCCTTTAATCAAAACCTGAACTTACGTAGCCCTTTACTGTAGACTACGAATGACCTGTAATCTGCATGAAAGTTCTTCTTCTTTTACTGATAAACATAAAATTCAAGAATTTCGGAACACTCTAGCTAAGATATGGTGATATCAACAATTCTATTTTGGTAAAAACCTTCATACTTAAACATTCCTGATTGCGTACCACTGTTACCAAAACACGTCACATGGCTAAAAATATGCTACACTACTATCTGAGTAGTTTAAGCACTGCCTGATAAATATATATACAATACTAAACATAACCTGATACAGGTGACATGTTGACAGATTGTAGGTACTAGGTGAATTAAACTCATATATCACTGCATTGTTGTTTCTGATCAATGCTTCAATTTCAAAAATTTACCGTCTTGCAAGTGCAACTTTTTCTGACGTTGCCTTATACTTAACCCTTTTTGACTAAACTTACCCTTCAAGTACCGCATTAGTGGTGACCTTCCTTGCTCTAAACTTATTGTGCTAGAAACATATCATTCTTATCACAGAATCTTAAACTGCTTCAATTTCCATTTCTCTCGAGTCTCGAGGTTTGAAATATCCCTCGGCTTTACTTTTAAAATTTCCTTCTAGAACTTATAACAAGTTCGAGTCATCACTGCTCACTGATATTCTGTGGTTCACCTGACAAGGACTACACAAGCATCCTTGTTCTCTAAGCTTCAGTTTAGAATTGTTTGTTAACTCCTCCTGGAATTACTTTTCCGCTGCGCAACTCTGGTCTAACAAAACACTTTGGAGTAGGAGTAATACACCATTATCCAATTCTCTGGCTGATTTGTTCCTTAATGACTTGTAGCTATCACAGCAGATTCATCTTACGTTCGTTGATTCTCTTGTGACTTAAACCACCTGTTTAACTTACTGATTGATCGTCATTTGACACTGTGTTTCCTTTTTGGACATAAACTATATACTTACTTTCATGATAACACGCCAGAACCTGTAAACGGTTTCCAACAACTGTCAAAAGTTCAACAATGTTCCTGTCAAATAGTTTATACTCTGGTTCTAACTTTACTTTCCATATCCTGAATTCCGTAACCATCTTTTGGCCAGTTCTTTATGTATAATCACTAAAACATTGCGCAACCCGACTGAAAGCTTGCTTGAGACAACTTAAATTCACACACACAAACACTTGTGTCAACTTCTAAAACGACTTATGGCTTCTGGAGGTTCACATCTTTTACATATACTGAATCTACTGAGGGTTTGAGTCCCAGTACTAATCGTTCTATCTTTATCCATAAGAATTCATACCCATAATCTTTTCGAAACAATTACGGTCTCTATGGTTTTACCATACCTCTTAGGTTACCTTCGAATCCCTCCAGTTAATTGATCTTGAACTTCGACACTTCATTATTACCTTTTGTTTCATTCAACAACTCGTTACGGCATTTCTGCATATAGTTGAACAAATCCGAAATCTATACCTTATTACCGCCCTCGGAACTTATCAACACGAGGTGATCACTTTAAGCTTCTAGAATAACTGTGGAAGAAAACTCATCAGTTGAAAACTTAAAACTCACTAGCATTAACCACAATCTTAACCTTTCGTATTTAAGACGATCCTCCGTATAATACAGTCTCAATATAATTTCTCGACTAAAATTTTTGATTATCCTTCAAAACTGGTCTACTATAATCTTGTGTCATCTTGAACTTGCCTTCTTCATCCAATCAAGGAAATTCAACTTTATTCGTCCATCAGTTCACTAAATCCCAATAACTGACCATTTAATATACACCTTTCGTTGAATAAAATTTCAGTTAAGCTTAGCTTATTTCCAATCTTCTTACTAATAAAACACATATGAATATTTGATTCACGCCTCGATATGCAACGGGTCTTATTATCAACACTTAATCATCCATCTTAGTTCTTAGGTTGCATACCAACTTCTTTTCTTAATTCCCAAATCTAGCATTTATGGTTCGGGAGGTGCAGCTGATCTGATGGGGTTAAACTTACTTGCGAGTCATGCTCAAAGACCACCCTTGAGTGGTTAGTTTCATTCGTCCAAATAATTCGCTTAATCCATAATTTTCTCTTAATTGTTTGGACATTAAATTCTCATCCAATTTGGAGTTTGGTACTCAGCACTCTATCTTTGCTGGAAGTCTAGAGGTCTCAAAAACCGACCGATAATTCCTCACTTTGAGTCTCTAGGTTTGGTACCACAATTCCTTAACTCTGTACTCAGAATTGATACTTAATCCACACTTTACTTTAACTTCTCGAACTGCGGTTCCCGTTAAGGTTCCACGTCATTCCTTAGAGTATTCCATAATTCCTTAATCCGTATGTCTTCCGCAGATGAGGTATCGTCCAACGATGTGTCCAACTGGGTTGAGGTACTTCACCTTATCCTTAAATATTTCTGACATTCCTAAATCCTGCCATAAATAGGCTTAGTCACTTTACGGTTTGATGGCCACCATTTGGCGTTGAATACTTCTTCGCCAACTCCGTCTTAAAATTCTATCACCTTAATCTTCGCTCTTCTTAAACTTCATTCCTCCTTGGTCACATTCAGCTCTCGGACATTTATCCTAACTGTCATATACTAGATTGAGTTGATCAGGCTCAGCTAGATGTGACATTTAGAACAACATCCGGAACCCAATGGTCCCACTACTTTTATTGAATTTTTAATGACCCAAGGCACGGTCTGAATCGACCTGCTCTGATACCAATTGTAACACCCACACCAAATTTAACACGTCTATGTGAGTTGTGACATTTTAAAATTTTAAATATGTGTTATTTTTAACGAAAATTGTTATAAGATTAACGGTGCAAATATAATATAACATAAATGACCATTTTTTTTTCAAATAAATAATTAAATAATTAATCCAAAAAACTATCAAACTTAGAGACGTCAAACATATATAATGTTGCATACAGTTAATTATAATTATAATGATACTTACCTTCTCCACACAGGCAATGTTTATGTATCGACTATTCTCATCTTCATAGTGAATATGCTTCATTGTTACCTCAAGGGCTTTTTCTCTAACCAACTTATTAAGAGGCCAGCGAGTCAAAAGTGGTTCAGCAAACATGTATAAACCATCCCATATGAGATCTTGAATCAAAGGATGGGGATAGTATAGATCTTCCTATATACAGAGAATGGAAATGAACCGTTAATTTTTATAGAATTTCCTATATACAGAGAATGGAAATGGACTGTTAATTTTTACTTCCTCTAGTCACATTTATAACTAACTTTTCCTTTTTCAAATTAATTGAATAATTGATTTATTTGGACAATTATTCAATTAATCTAAAAAGAGGAAAATTGCTTATAAATGTAACCAAATTGAGTATGTGACAATTACATTACCTATTAATAAAAGATGAATAGATGTTACTCATCTGAGTTGACACCAATTAAAACTATTTATTTGTCTTCTACTAAAAGACAAGTGAATAATTTTGATTGAAACAACTCAGATGTTTGCTCACATTTTTTATTGGTAAATAAGAATTTGCTAATTTTTATCATTCATGTGATGCATTCGAGTAATTAATGATAGAAAAATGATATTGGTACAATCATTCGGAGTAAATAAGAATTTGTCTCTCACCTTTGCACATTGATAGCGTGCTTTTTTCCAGTTAACATTTTCATAAGGTTGAGTAAAGAGTTCTTTTCTCAATTGTAAGATAATCGGTGTGATTGGATGTAACACCCACACTAAATTATCTAGAATATTTAGTATGTGCATTAATCTGATACTGGGTACATTAAAATTTTCAATAATAATAACAATAATACATACAACTGAATGAGTACAAATTTGCTCGTTATACAATTATCCAAATATCATAACATACACTTCTATGTACATATATAATTTGTCAGCCTCCTGAGCGTGTCCTTGACGAGCAACTGCACTCCATCCAGCATCTTCCTGAAGATCTTCATCTGAAAGCCACTTGGCTACCTGAAAACCTGCACCAGAAGGATAGGGATGAGACATAACGTCTCAGTGAGCTCCTACCCTACCTACTGTTGGCAACCTCGGGGAACCTAGGGTCGCCGTGCCTACCTCGGCAATCTTGGGGATACCTATGATCGCCAAGTCTTATCCTTACCCATAGAGGGCTATCTGACTGTCCTGCTAAACTGTGTAGTCATAAACTGGACTACATCCTGCTAAACTAGTGATCAAGGGGAAACCTAGGATCACTGTCTGAATCTGATACTGAATAGTCATGAGATCTAGACTATATCATGATAACTAGGTGATCGAGGGGAAACCTAGGATCATCGCCTGATAACTGATACCTGAATCTGATAATTATTCTCTGTCTGATAACATGAATAAATATTAACTGTTACATGTCTTTATGTTAGCTGTTAGCGTTGAACAAGCAATATTATCTGGGTTCATTTTACGGAATGCCCCCGGGTGGAGTAACCCCGAAGCACATTCCCCTGATAACCGGTGAAAATTCCTATCATATCAGGCTAACACCGGACTCCTCTTGTCGTCGTGCGGTCATCCTTGCGGAATAACACGTCCCACTGGCGTGAACCTCCTGTGTCCCACTGGCGTGAACAACAGAAGACACGACTTAATAATAATCTTATACGCGTATACCTCCCGAGTCCCACTGGCGTGAACGACGGAAGACGCGAATTAATATTCTTTAACTTATGCATGAACCTTTCATGTCCCACTGGCGTGAACAATGAAAGTCACTACTTAATAATAATAATCTTAATCTTAACTTTGCATGGACCATTCGTGTCCCACTGGCGTGAACGACGAAGGCCACGACTTAATATCTGATTAATTCTTGCACTTATTCTTCTTATATATATATATAACTTATGTCTATTGCATATCTGATGCATTCCTGAATGCTTAACCTATTAAAGGTTCTTAACTATGAATGTAGTTTCATTCTTGTGCTTAGTACATGATGAGTACCATTCTAAATCTCTTTAACCTATAATAGGTTCTTGACTCATCGTTCTCATGAGCCATTATCTAAAGTGGGGAAACTACGTCCCTAACTTACTTAAACATTGTAATGAAGTTCCTGCATTCGTCTAAGCTTTGCCCTTTAATTCTGAACTATTCTAAATCAATGTTCAATCCTTGTTCCATACATATTCATCCTTTTGGGAGCCTCTTGAATGTGTTAGAATGATGGTAAATGTTTCTAAAATGTTTACGGAGAAAACGGATGTGAAAAACCATGCCTACGCGTCCCAGAACACCCAAAACAGCAAAGCTGTCAAGTGCTGTCTGGGCCTCCGCGCTTGTAGCGACAAGCCTGCGCTTGAAGCGACAAGCCTGCGCTTGTAGCGACAGTAGGCAGAATAAAATTCTGCCTGGTCGCTGTAGCGAGCTCCAGCTCGCTGTAGCGACCATGACAGGTCCAGAAATCTCAAAAATGGTATTTTTCATCATTCCAAGCCATTCTAACACACCCAAGCTTCCCAAATGGCATAAAAAGGGTTTTCTTAAGCTTATAAATCATCTAAACATGGCTGGAACAATGAATTAACAATTAACATAAATTAGGGCTTTTATAAAAAAATGCTCTAAGCATAAACAACTCTCAAAAGGGGTTATAAAACCCTAGGGAGCTCACCTTGAACCTTGATTGGTGCTTATTATGCTTATTCCAAAACCCTAGCTTGATTTCTCCTTGATTCTTCTTGTTCTAAACCTCCAAAGCTTAAGCTTGCTTGCATAAACACATAAGGATTGCATGAAGTTTGATGGGTGATGGCATAGAGTGATGGTGAGGGCGTGAGAGAGGGAGAAAGAGGGAGAGAATCAGATTTGAGAGAGTGAGGGAAGAGAAGAGTGAAGAAAATATCTTCCCCCTTCTTTTTAAATAAACTCCTCCTTCCCTTTATTTACGAAAATGCCATTGCTTGCATAATAAGCTTCTAACTCTGATAACTGATACTTATAAGCGGGATATTACCCTTGCCATATAAATAAACCCATTAACTGACAATTTACCAAATTGTCCTTTGCTCAAACATTTCTGATACCTCGTCTCAAAATTAATAAATATTCGAGTCTTAGGCGGGATATTACATTGGACCTACAAACCTTTTTCCATACAAGTAAGAGCTAGGCAAGGATACCAATCGACAAAAGCACCACATTTGACCTACAATAAATCAGTTTGAGAATGAGATAGAATAAACTCTCAATTAAAAAATTAAGCGTTTGTATAATAAATACTTCTACAGTCTCATATTGAGTGTCCCTATTTTACATCTTTGAGGAAAAAAATAAGAAAATGCTGCCAAGTGTACCTCGGGTAATAGTTAAGGAAAACATATGTAATAAAAAGAAAAAAATGCTATAAAGTTGTAACACCCATAGTAAGATTGCCTAGGATCTTATACGAGTATTAAAATTTCGTACTAGATACATTAATTTACAATATAAAAGTTCATACAAATATTACAACACACTGTAATATTACATCCAAGGTTAAAACAATTCTCTTGTTACTTGTACATCATGTATCACAACATATAATACATTCATATAATACAATCATCCAAACATGAAACAACAGCACGATCAGTCCGTAGCCTTCTCCTTACCCTTGTTGCGTGCTGATTGCGATCCTGCCTGAGAACCTGCACCAGAAGGAATGGGATGAGACATAATGTCTCAGTGAGCTCTACCCAACCTACTGTTTGGCAACCACAGGGAACCTAGGGTCGCCATGCCTACCTTGGCAATTTAGGGGAATTCTAGAATCGCCAAGTCTTTAACCTGCCTATGACTTTAACTATAATTTATCTTTAACTGTGAACTTTCTATAACTGTAGCTATAACTATGAATCATAAAACGAATAAAGTGTTTTATGTTAGCTGTTAGCGTTGAACAAACAATTATCTGAGTTCATTTTACGGAGTGCGGCCCGGGTGGAGTAACCCCGAGGACAGCTCCCTATGAACCGGTGAAACTCCTATCATATCAGGCTATCACCGAACTCCCTATGAAATTGCATGTGGATAACCCTCTCGGAGAGATCCCATCCGGCGAATCCCGGAGTCTGCTGAACATGCCTTTGACTTTGAATTGTTATTATACTTTGACTTTGATAAAGAGTGTATAAATATATATACTTGCCTGTTACTTTGATCATATAACATTTCTTGTAATCTATAACCTATAATCTAAAATCTTGGCTTATCGTTCTCATAAGCCTCCTATAAGTGTTGGAAATCCAACTCTATAAACGTACCTTTAACTATGATTGATGGAATAATTCCATACCTATGTATTCCAAAGGAGCACTTCTATAACTTTGTCCACCTCTTAAGGCTCTCTAATTGTCAAGCTATAAGCCTTCCCTAAAGATTCATTCATGCTCTAAGGGATAGGTCTTTTAACATTTAAAAGGGATCAATAGCCATTACACATCGCTTAATGAGTTTGGGATAGCATTGGATGGCTGAAATGGTGCAATAGAAGTTAGAAAATTTTTACATTCTGTCCCCTTCAAAATCGTGACACGATTTTGGAATCGTGTCACGATTCCATGCCCAGAATTCGTGTTTTGCACTGCCTATAAAATCGTGACACGGTTGTAAAATCGTGACACGATTTTACCTGCAGTTGGACAGCATAGGGCAGTTTCAAAACATAATTTTCACCATTTTTGGCACAATCAAATACACCCAAACATCATACAGCTTATGGCATATTTCTAAGTCATATTATCAACCTATAACATGTTTATTCAAGGAAAATCCATCAAAAGGAACTAGGGTTCTATGAATCACAAATTTGTCTTAAAAGACTATAAACATCAACACTTAACAAGGAGGGTTCTAAAACCCGCTAGGAGCTCACCTTAATCCCACAAGATGCTTGCTAAGTTGAGAAAATCAAACCCTAGCTTCAAGTCCCAAAATCTCTACTCAAGAGAACTCCTATTCTTTGGCTTTACTTCTTGTTCTTGTTCCAAAATTTCCAACAAAAGCTTGCTTGCCTCACAAATGGTTAGGAAGGAGTTTACTAGCTTAATGGATGAAGATTTGATGATGAAGATGGTGAGGAGAATGGGGCGAAAATGAAGGGAAAGGAAGGACAAAAATCTGATTTTTGATGTAGAAGAAAAATGAGTAGAATCTCATAAACTTTCATATATATCCAAAAAGCCTTTTCCATTTATTTACAATTATGCCACTTCCTTATTACTACTTTGCCCTTGCTTGCATACGAAGTTTCTACGCTTATAACTAATACATTTAAACGGGATATTACAAAAGTGTCTTTAGGTACTCCCTCCGGTCCTATATATAAGAAAATTTTCAAAAAAATTATTGGTCATATTTATAAGGAAATATCACAACTTTTAAGTTGTAGTTATTGTTTAAAAGACTTTTATACCCCTTATTTAATGTTTGTCTTTTTAAAATTAGTGGGTGTATTTAATGCTTCACAATTTTTTATGAGGGTATATTTGTAAAAATATTCAAAAAGTTACCCTAATTAATAAGTGTATTGGTTTTGATGTTTTTTTGTTTTTCTTCTTGTAATAAGGACCGGAGGGAGTATTATTTAAACATTCAAAAGTAGCCATTTTTAAATTGAAAATTGTGTAGTTATGACTTTTACATGTGTTTGACTTGTATTTTTAGAAAATGTTTCTTTTTGTGGGTTCTTTAAACAATGTCCTTAAGACATTTGTTAGAAATTTAAAGATGTGTGTGATATGCTAAAAAATAAGTAGGCTAAAATGCACTTTTGACCCCCCAAGTTTCACGAACTTGCGATTTTGGCCCCCCAAGTTTGAAAATAGCACTTTTGGCCCCCTAAGTTTCACGAACTTTGCAAATCAGTGCAAATTTTTGGCCCCCCTTTGACCGAGGGGGGCCAAAAATTTGCACTGATTTGCAAAGGGGATGAAAATTAGGGGGCCAAAAGTGCTATTTTCAAACTTGGGGGGCCAAAATAGCAAGTTCGTGAAACTTAGGGGACCAAAGTGCATTTTAGCCAAATAAGTATTGGACAAGTTCATGACACACTTTTATGGTATTGAACAATTTTTTGTCTTATACGATTTTCGGTGGAGAGAATGTTATTTTGGTATTTTAGACATGTATTTGGGACAAAAAGTTGTGTTGTGGTTTAGTGAGTGACAAGAATTTTAGTTTTTGTCTTGTCTCTTGCCTCTACTTTGTCATGTCCCTATAACAGTTTTACCAATCAAACAATGTACAACATGAGTTGTCCTGCCATGTTCTTCATTTTTTTAGCAGATCAAACGCACTATATAAGGAGGGAGTGATGTAAGGGAAAGACTGACTACTCAAAAAAAAATTATTCAACCTGGATGCATCGGAAGAAATGAAGGAAGGATCCAAAACTCAGGAGGCATTGGGTTGCATCCGCGCCAATCAAATACACCAAGTATCTACAATTCCATTATTCATTCAAATTAACAAGATACATACACACACACATATATATTATAAGCATATTATATTAGTTAGTGCATTTGTAATCTTTATTAAAAGATACCGAAAGCCAAGCTTTCCCCCATAAAGGTATATGTGTTACACCACCATGATCATGAATCCATTTTCTTGCTCTAGCACAAGCGTTGTCTTGAACTCCATGAGGCCCTTCTCCAAGAATTCGCATACATATGTAGCTGAATGTAGTACAGTACATAGTACTATGACCCTCTATGTGTAATCCCCACCCTCCATCTTCATTCTTCAAATAAAAAAGCACATAGTTATTCATTATTGATGGTATGAAGGTATGACAAACTTCATAGTTAAGCAAAAGGATTTTATAATGTCATCATACAAGAAAATTAAGAGAATAAAACTCTCCTTTTCATTTTTTTTCTTTTTTATTTTTGGTTTTCTCATAGTTTTCCTCTATTGTGGGGATAATCTTATTTAAGGTGTGTCGGATATTAAACGTGTGTATCAATTTCAAATAAGATAAAACAATTATACCCTTCTGGAAATATTGAATCAAGATGCCCTGTTATATATAAGCAGAAGACCTGCAGTGTTTTGAGAAGTAAAAAAAACCAATGTCGATCAGTGACTAGAGAATTAGACTAATGAAGTTTGATGATGTAATCTATTTTGACATTCAAATTTTGTCTATGTAACCTTAATTTCATGATTATTTGAAAAATTGACTCCATGTGTCATGAAAAATGAGTAAATCATCCTCTTCATTCTCGAAATTGTATAGGGTTGATCATTTTCATCCCGAAAATTTACGAAATCGGAAAAACAATGACTTATAAATTTTTTTTAAAATTTGTTTGTTTTTTTATGTAATACATTGATTTTGCATGGCTTATGAGATAAATATATATAACTTTCATGTGTTGATAGATATATTTATAACACGGCTTGTGAGATAAATATATCAATTGACAATCATATTCATAAATATATATTTTTGTTGTTTTAACATGGAAAAAGTTTTTCAACAAAAATCATATCCACACCATATTGACCGTATAGTATGATTCATGAATTTTATTAGCATAGTGGACTATAAACGAAAATACTACTATTTAGAGTTGAAAAAATACAAATGAATTATAAAGAAAAAAAAAAGTATTAAAATATGTATACTTAATCTGAATAAGTTTTCATATCTACCAATGAAAAAATCTTATCTCGCGTGTCTCTTGAAAAAAAATTATCCCTTGTTTTTTTCATATCTATCAGTTACAAATATTTGTCTCATATTTTTTATAATATCTATCAATGATAATATTTTGCTTTGTTCTTTTATATATTTATCAGTTATAAATATTTGTCTTGTGTTTTTTTTATATTTAGCAATAAAAATGCTTGTCTCCTAATTTTTATATTCATCAATGACAAATATTTGTCTCGTGTTTTTTATGTATTTATCAGCGACAAATATTTGTCTCAGAATTAAAGTTGTCCTGGTTTATTTTCTCAACGACTAAAATTTAGTTTATTTTTCTTAAAGACTAAATTGAGTGTCTATAAAAAATACATTTTATTTTAAGATTATATTTTTAAGATGAAATTTTTTTTTTGAGAGACTAAAATAGATCTTCTATCTATAAAAAAATTATTTTTAAGATGAAAAAATACATTTTATTTTAAAACAATAATATGGATTCTAACTTTACTTAAAAATTACATTTCTCAAATGTATATTTTTTTAAGGGTTGTTAAATGTATATTATTATTTATTATATATGAGAAATGAATGCATATTATTATTTTGAAATAAAATGACTTCTCTTAAAAAAATAAAAGCAAAACACATTATGGAAAAAAAAGCACTTTTTTTGGTGTGTTTAACATCAATTTTTATGATTGAACATTATAGGACACTATTTAAGCCTAACATTTTAGCCTTTTTGACTTTATCAATATAGCCTATGTACAACTACTAAGTAGCCTCTTTAAACTATGATTTATAAATTTCTTATTAAAAATTAATAAGAATAGGGTAGAATTTTTCTAGGAGGATTTTCTTGAAATTTTTTTTTTATGACCCTGTTGGCCAAAAAAATGATTTTTTTGACCCCCTTTGAAAAATATTTACCAAAATGACCCACTTTCATTTTTGGGGGGTTTTTTTCGTTTTATACTTTCCCCCTATAAATACCCAACAACACCCCTTTCATCCAAATTCATTCAAATTTCTTCATACATTTTTTCTCATTTCTTCCACATTATGTCTGACTCTGGCTCAGATACAATTTCTTCTGCTTCTCCTCCTCCTTCCCCTTTAAGATTGGTCACTGTTAAATTTGATCAATATATACGACCTTTTGAAATGGTAGTAACTCCATGTATGACTTTAGTGGAGTTGAAAAATTATCTCAATCATATTTTTCGTCTAGCTAATGAGCCTTTACGAAAAGTCAGTGAGATTTATTACGGAGAGCGGTTTATCGATTTGGGATCGCATAAAGACTTTGATTATTATTACGAATACAAACTTCTGAAGAATGATGCTGATGTTCAAGATATGTTTTCGTCTGAAAAAAATGCACAAGGTCCATGGTATCTTGACGTTAAGTCAAAATAGTCGATACGTGGAGAATCAATTGTTTTAATGTTGTTTGTTTGCTTTTTTAAGTTAATGTAATTTGGTTTGAGTAGTGTTTTGATTAATTATTATATTTTTGTGTTTGTCTTTTCTCGTCTATTATATTATTTAATTAACGTAATTAAAATAAACATTAAAATCACATTACGTGGATATTTTTTAAACGACGAAATTTGATTAAAGATTAAAAAAAAAAGTCACAAATACTTATTAAAGTTTGGTTGAACACGTAATTGATAATGATATTAACTACTGGTTATTTAAGGTCGGACAATTTCTCCTAATATGTCCGGAATGCCGACACAACCCACACAGTCTCGGTGTCGGTGTTCTTTCTTCCACCTCCTCGTCCATTTCAGTCCTAATGCGAGTACTATTGGGTCGACCTTTCTTTAGTCTTCGCATGTCTGGATTATGGCAAAGCTTGGGACCGTTGTAGGGGGGCCAATAACTCTTGTCGTGGACAACCTTAAATGATGTGTTGTAAATGGCATAAACACTCTTGTTTTTGAACACATCTGGAATTAGGGTTGTGTAGTCATAGTGAAATGAAGAACATGCGGCTATGACATGTGAACAAGGCAAATGCAAAGCTTGATATTTCCCACAATCACACCACCCTGCTTGGAGGTCCACCTTGAAAGTTCCCATTGGCCTTCCCTCCCTGTAGTTGACTGTCTCACGGACAGAGAAGGTATACCTCTCTCGGTCAAACTGTTCGACTTGATGGGTGTTGGACTTACCAATGTCATCCTTAATCACATTCTGGCAATATTCGCTGAACACATCTCCAGAACCTACCCTTGCAAACGCACTTTGAGCCCTTTCGGCAAAAAGACATGCCAACCTATAGTATGTTGATTGGACTATAGGTGTAATAGGGAGGTTGCGAGTTCCCTTAAACACAGAGTTCCATGACTCAACAATGTTGCTTGTCATGTGGCCCCATCGTCGACCCCCGTCATATGCTTGAGTCCATTTTTCTTTTGGGATATTGTCCACCCAATCCAACGCACGCTGATTTGCCTCCTGGATTATACTGCGGTAGTAATCAAACATGGGTATGTTTAGGGCATATCCTGTATATGATGGAAAAAAATTCAGTCAGATAAATTTTTTAATAAAAACATTAATTAAAAAATTTGTAAGAAAAGATTTATACACATATTATTTACTACATCCTTTAAATCTCCATCCTTGATTGTCCTCATGAAGTTTTGCTTGATGTGTCTGATGCAGTACGCATGAGTTGAACCAGTTTCTTGCCAACCATTCCGTGGGTCGTTGAATGCGCTTTTAATCGATTCATGTCTGTCGGAGATCATGCATACGGCTAGTTCTCGTGTGACATGCCTTTTAAGATTTTTAAGGAAAAAACTCCATCCCTCCTTTGTCTCACCTTCGACAAGCGCAAAGGCGATTGGAATTGTTTTGTTGTTACCATCTTGCGCAACCGCGAGCAACAACGTTCCCTTATACTTGCCATACAACCACGTTCCGTCGACATGGACAACTGGTTTACAATACTTAAACCCATTGATGCATGGATAGAAGGCCCAGAATAGACGATGAGACTGTGTCTCTCCGTTCGCGGCAATTCACGTCTTCAAATCGAAGACTGTTCCTGCATTGTCTCCTTCATCACGTTCAGCCATTGGGGAAGAACATTATAAGATTCCTCCCAATTCCCGTAAATCGATTCGATTGCCGCGTTCTTCACCTTCCACGCCTTTCTATAGGTGGTTGTGTAGTTAAACTTTTCTCTTATATGCGCAATGATCAACTTCGGCTTTGTGGAGGCATCTGCATGCACAAGGGTTTTGATGCTGTCACTTATAATTTTGTAGTTGAGTTTGCGGTGATCTTGTGACATTGAAAACGATGTGCAGTTGTGTGGACCGATCATGGTCCCAATTTTCCATTTGCCACTCCTTTTCCTGTAGGACGCTCTCAACTTAAATTGACATGTCTCGTGTGTACATTGAATAACATATCTTCCTGGATCGGAGTGAATAACAACGTAATCCAGTGAACGTCTGATGTGGTATGACTTGATGGCGTGCAAACAATCTTCTTTGGTGTGAAACGTCATTCCTACCGCAATAGCCCCATCGAAGGCAACATTCGTATTCCAGTGATCATCGGTGGGTATAGCATCATATGCAGCAACATCAACGTTACGCATATGTAGCGGTGGACAAGAAGCAGCTCTGATCGGTACTGCCTCTTGCGGTGGTTGTGCTGGTTGTGCTCGTGCGCCAGGAAAAATGTTGTCGAAGATGTCTTCATCCCCATCGTCTTCTTCGTCATCCTCATGCTGAAGTGATTCGTCTTCGTCACTTTCACTACTACATACTTCTTCTTGAATGTTATCTGGAATGTCTTGAAATTTTTGGCGGAAGATTTCTGGTAGTGGTGTTTGTGTTTGTGGTTGCGGTTGCGTTTGAGGTGGCGGTTGTGAAGATGACGGTTCAAATTCACACTGTGTCTGTGAGAATGGTTGTGATGAAAATGGTTCATATTCGTCATGTGGTTGTGAGAAAGGTTGTGCCGAAAATGGTTGATAGTCGTATTGTGTGTGTGAGAAAGGTTGGGTGTACGGTAAATTTTGTGAAGACGACGGTTGAAAATCATATTGATTTTGTGTCGGTTCGTTTTCATACGGTGGTGTTTGAGTGTGTTGTGGTACTTGACGGGGTTGTGGTGTTTGACGAGGTTGTGGAAACTCGTTATTTACTACCGTAACTGATAACTCAACTGCACCGAGTACCTGAAAAGATTTATAACTGACAAACATATCTGCAACATCATCGTTATCAAAAATTTCTACGTCGTTGTACTGGACATTACCTGCAGCAAAGCTCTGTGGTGCTCGGTAAATAATTTTAGATATCACCTGAGAATCACTTAGGTGTAGCTTTTGCTCTATTCTTTTTTTCAAGTGATCAAACGTGCTTTTGATACTCATGTTAAAACATTTTCTTCGTTCACTTTCAAAAAATGAACCAAACTGGTTTCTTAAAACTTTTCCATTGTAATGAACAATGAAAAATACATTTTCTGGTGTGTGTGCCATAGTTGTTTGTTTTCTATGTGTGCTATAACAATTTGCATGTTATAAATTGTTACGATTCGATACATTTATAGGCAAGCAAGTATGACACGTGGATTGTTACGATTGGCTACTTCATTACAGCCAAATAATTTAGCGGTAATGAGTTACTTTTGGTCAGGTTCTACAGTACAATGCAGGCTAAAAACAAATTGAAAAGAACACGCGGACGGCTGAAAATTGAAACAACAAAAGCCATGCATGAGTAGTGACACGTGGCAACAATTTGTTGGCCAATTCATTACCGCCAGTCCATTTGGCGGTAATGACTCTTCTTCCCCACATGCTACAGTAGGCATGACATAAAGGATGATGGGACTTATACTTGATGCAATAATGAAAAGCAATAAAATTGTCCATGAGTGGAATAATAATGCAAGGCAATAATTCACAAGGCATGCAAGTGAACAATAAGTAAATACATTTTCCTTCAGTATAAATCGATGCATGGCATAGCGCTTTCCTTACACAAAGTATAAATTCTTCCTTCATATTTTTCAGTTTCAAAAAAAAATTTCTTAAGTTCTCGTTGTTTTAAAACCAATTCAAGATGGAACAATTCCTTCATCTAGGCAACAAACATAGATCCCGTCATATTTCAGAAACACTAAATGTAAGTTTATTTTATTAATTTTATCTGTTTATTTATTCCGTTAAGTTCGTCAATTTATTTATTTCACACAGTATATAATTCACAAAATCAATTAAAACTCTCAAATGTGGATGATTAATCGTTCGTTAATTTTTTATTGTAGGACGAGGAAAAACATTATATTCGGA
Source organism: Medicago ruthenica (assembly GCA_018208015.1). Lineage (NCBI taxonomy): Eukaryota > Viridiplantae > Streptophyta > Magnoliopsida > Fabales > Fabaceae > Medicago > Medicago ruthenica. The sequence goes on along the minus strand of WNNG01000617.1, from coordinate 20,108 downwards.
ATCGCTGTCATATAGTGGAATTTGCCGTGCCGCCGTCCATTGTTGATATGTTAAAGGTGGCTGGTTTATGGGAGGTTACAAAGATTAATAAATACAGGGTCGAAAATCGTCTAATAACCGCTTTATTAGAACGATGGAGGCCAGAGACACACACATTTCTATTTCCTTCCGGCGAGTGTACTATTACGTTAGAAGACGTTCATATGCTCCTTGGTTTAAAGGTAAACGGTGCACCGGTTACCGGACCTACGACCGTAAAATGGGAATTAGTTGAAGAAATTTTAGGCGCAATGCCTAATAAAAAAAGGCGTGACGGTCTGCAAATAAGATTAAGTTGGTTAGAATCTTATATTGTAGGTAACGGGGAAGTAGGTCCCCCCACAGTTCAGCACCTGTTTATAGCATATGTCTTATACTTGATAGGCACTCTTTTAATGCCTAATTTTACTGGCAACCTTGTACATATAAAATGGTTGCCATTGTTGAATAAATCACCAGAGGAGGTTGGACAGTACAGTTGGGGTTCTGCTTGTTTGTCCACGCTTTACAGAGCTATGTGTGACGCCGCAATAAATGGCGTTAGTGACACAACTGGGTGCACAATACTCCTACAGGCATGGGCTTGGTCAAGAATGTCATGCATATCTCCCGTGCCGAAGAACCCACCACAAGCTGAAAGACAACCTCCTTTGGCAACTATGTAAGTTAAATAAATATATTATTTATTATTAATTTTTAAATTCAATTATCAGGTATATTAATTATCTCGTTTTAATAATATTAACGAGATGGCTAGAACATGGGAGTAAATATATGGAAAATCCTCGGCATAATCTCCTTTCAACACGTTCAAAAATATACAATATGACATACGATCAGGTATGAAACTTAACTTTTTTTTTTCGGGATTACTTTTTAAGCAACATTAGAATACTAACATTCCTCTTTTTTAAACAGTTTTGCTGGAGGCCCTATCTCTACTTCCATTACAACAACGAAGAGGAAAGCCAGATATGGTCTGCAAACACATATCTCATCTGTTTCGAGATAGTCGAAAGGCATCATCCAGATAGAGTCAGCCTACAATTTGGCTTACCTCATCTTCCACCCGCCGTGCCAGAAGATATGACACATTTCCACATTATATCTTTGGCGAATAAAAAAATAAAAGGCTCGTGGGGAGATCAATTTCAGTTTCAAATACAAAATTGGAACAATCGTCATCAATTAGCACTTGACGGAGTTAAATATAACCATTTGGTTTATCCAAACCGTCAATATTTTGAATGGTATTGGACCTTTTTTAGAGATCATCTGTGGATTTCTAGAGAAGCGCTGTTGCGAAACCCAATGGAAGAATGTTCCAGAATTTTACAACAACTGTCGTCGGAATATCCCGCAGCACCAGCAACCTATCAAACACCACCAGACCCCTCCTTTGTGCCAGATGCAAACATCTGGTCAGATACCCCACCACCCTTTAGTCAATTCATCACACCTACACCCACATACTTTGACCCAAGCTTCAACCAATCCACCAGCTACAACTACAGCCAGACCTACCAATCCCCACCACAATCCACAAACCAGTCCCCGCAACACTCCCCAATACCATATCCTAGCTACTCCCAACAGAGTCATCATGGAGAAAGCTCCCGAACATCAAACTATTCCATCGATGACTTTATTCCAACCCAAAACACTCCCCACAGCAGTTACCCTGAATACCCCTCTTTCAACCTACCAACCCCTCCAACCATTGTAAATTATCCACAAACAAACTACACCCCACAATGGCCACAAACACAAACCAATCCCATAGAAACACTGGCTGCGGGGTTTAACGACGATGATTTTGTAAATGATATTTGGACAAACTCTGTCCCACCACAAGTGCAAAATGAGGCGAATTTGGAAACAAATGAAGCTGAAATAAACGACGAGGAAGTGGAAGAGGAAGAGGAAGACCAACAGCAACCCCAACGACACGTACGAACTCAAAAAAATAAATTTTGTGCTACGGGAAGTCATAATTTACATTGGGGTAACTGGTTTAGAAGAAAAAAATAGGATCGTCTAAATGATGTAATTTTTTTATTTAAATCAATATATTTATTTTTTTATTTTTTTGGTTTTTTTATTTTATTACCAAACTACGACAGTATATATTGATCAAACTACGACAGTATATATTTTATTACCTAACTACGACAGTATAAATTACCAAACTACGACAGTATATATTTTATTTTTTGGAATTAAAGCGAGAAAATGTATGAAAAAATTTGAGTTAATTTAGACAAAAGGGGTGTTGTTGGGTATTTATAGGGGTGGGGGAATAATAAAAAATGGGCTGAAAAGTATAAAACGAAAAAAAATAAAATAAAAACCATTACCGCCGGCTCAATTGGCGGTAATGGGTCACTTCATATAAAACAAAAACCAAAGCCTGTTTCCTGCAAGCTTCCTACACGCTACTACCTGCACCCTTCTCTTCTCTGACGCCACAGTGTAATTTTCTGGCATTACCGCCAATTGGAATGGCGGTAATGACACTAAACGACAAAAAAAAAAAACCCCAAAAATGAAAGTGAGTCATTTTGGTAAATATTTTTCAAAGGGGGTCAAAAAAATCATTTTTTTGGCCAGCAGGGTCATAAAAAAAATTTCGGATTTTCTTTTCTAGCCTTATTGTAATAGATAGTAAAATCTCTCATGAGTGAGGGGACTAGAGGTATAAAAATAAATAAACGTGTCTAACACCTCTACTCCAATTTAGTCTTACACCTTTACTCTACTGGTCCTTCTATTTTATTTTTGGATTACCATGATATTGATACAAAACAAGGTGAATTTCTCCCCTTTTCAATCGGATATTTTTCATATGCAAGAGTCAGGACTCAAACTCCTGACCACATGTTTAAGGGACTCGAATCTCTTACCAGTTGGATCAATCCATTGTTGGTTCTAGTCCTTCTATTTTGATATATTCTAAATTTAGTCCTATTATTTTAAGATTTTCAATATATATGTTATGTCAGGGTTATCATATATAAAGTGGTAATGGAGTGAGAACTGCTTACTCTAGATATTATTATTTATTCTTTTCAAAGTGGGTTTATTCCAACTCGAATCATTCATGATAATTTGATTATTTCCCAAGAGATGCTCCATAGCATGTGCAAGATGACTTTTGAAGATTGGGTTTCTCGATATTAAGGTTGATTAAGACAAGACCCTTGATTGTTTGCAATAGTTCTCTAATGCTCAAGTTCTTGGAGAAGTTGGATTGCTAGATAATTTGATTAACATTATCATATAGGAAGGAATTTTTTTAAATAGTTTATTATTTAATTATATTTCAATATCATAATAATAATTATATTAATTATTTATCAATTATGAGTCTTAATTGATTAGTGATCAAATTAAGTAATATAGCTATTAGATTTTTAATTAGATAATTAATTGATTTGAAGCCAATGAGTGAATATCTGAATGACCAATTAATAGAATATTGAGAAACTCTAATGATCATCACACTATATAAGAGAGACTATAATTGATCCCCATGAAAAGGTACAAACAAACTCTAGATGGAAAGGCCCGTCAGCGTTTCCAACGTTCATTTATTTGGGGTGACCAAGATCATCACAAAGAAATTTCATCTAGTAAGTTAGGATAAGTTGACCCTTCTGAAGCAAGTTAAGCTTTCATTAGAAAAAAAAAAAAAGAATTCTACCATTATTGTAACAATGATTATATTAAATTTGATGAATTAATTAACACTAACCAAGGGAGGAATAAGAAATAGAGGACCCGCAATTTGGGCTGGCCAATGGCCATCACTGGTCTGCAATGCTGATAGATTATGTGCAGCCGTTCTCAAAATGGTTGTGACTTTTTCGTTTGTTATATTTCTTCATCTTCTATCTTCACACTAGGTAGTATCTGTTTGAAATTTTTTTCTCTTAGAATCTGCACACAACAAAATTATAAATAGTAGAAAGTAGAAAAAATTACGTCCGCTGTTTTTTTCTTGAATTGATCCTTTATGTTAGACTTGTATTTTCATAAAAAAAAAAAAAAAACATGTATAGATTCCTTTCTGTTTAATTTATCTACTTAATTTGATGGTTTGATTTGCTATTTATTTATCAAACCAAATGCATGTTAGATTTGTTGGATCAAAATAGCGCAGCATGAGATGAATAACAATGTAAGAACGAAAAACAGAGAAGAAGAATAGAGAGAGTTTTCTGAATTGTAATGTAAAATTTTCATTAAGTGATGAATACGTACACTACAAACCTTTTATATACACAAAACGTCACTTGCTTACATCACAAGTTAAGTAACAACCTCTAACAAACTCTAACAAACTCTTAACAAACTCTAAACAAGTTTAACAAACCCAGATTCTGGTTTCTAACAACCTCAGACTCTGAAGTTTCAGCTTCTGAAGTTTCAGACTCTGAACTTCAGCTTCTGAACGTTCAGTATCTGGTTTCACTGCAGTTATGGATTAAATTTCAACACTCCCCCTTAATTCATAACTGTTGTATATTGAGGACACCAAGTTTCTTCCTCAAAAACTCAAATCTGTCAATCTTCACAGCCTTAGTAAATCCATCTGCAAGCTGCATTTCTGTAGGATAGTACTGCACTTCAATCATTCCATTAGTCACCTGCTCCCTAATGAAATGGAATCTAGTCTCAATGCGCTTGCTTCTACCATGAGAGATTGGATTCTTAGCAAGATTTATGGCAGATTTGTCGTCAATTTTCAATGTTAGAGGTTTCACAACTTCACACTTGAGCTCTTTCATCACTGAATCCAACCACAAAGCTTGACATGTTGCAAAAGTTCTTGCAATGTACTCAGCTTCACAGGATGAGAGTGCAGTAACAGGTTGCTTCTTGGTGCACCAGGATATGGCAGCATCATTGAACTTGAAGACATAACCTGAAGTACTTCTTCTATCAGTCAAGTCCCCACACCAGTCACTGTCTGAGTACCCTATGAGCTCATTCACTTCACTTCTACTTCCATTAGGAAACAACAAGCCATAATCCACAGTTCCTTTGATGTATCTAAGGATCCTCTTTGCAATTATCAGATGAGGTTTCCTTGGATCATGCATGAATCTGCTAATTACATTGACTGAGTAGCAGATATCTGGCCTGTTGTTACATAGGTACCTCAATGATCCATCCATTTGTCTGAACTTGGTTGAATCTACTTTCTCTTCTTCACTACACTCATCTAATTTTGAGTTTGTTTCTGATGGATTTGAGACTGAATTACAACTTTCCATCTCAAACTTCTCTAGCAATTCACATATGTACTTTTGATGATGCATAACCATTCCTTTATTTGATTTCACAAATTCCATTCCTAAGAAGAATGAAAGCTCACCAAGATCATTCATTTCAAATTCTGACTTCAGTTTATCTTTTACTTTCTTAATCTCTGATGTTGTGCTACCAGTAATGAGTAGATCATCAACATACAGACAGATTATGACAGTTTCTTCATCACTGAGATTTTGAACATATACACCAAACTCATCTGAACACTTTTTAAAGCCTATATGGATCAGGAACTGATCAATCCTCTTGTTCCATGCTCTAGGGGCTTGCTTTAATCCATATAAAGCCTTATGGAGTTTGTACACCATATTCTCCTTGTCTGCAATCTCAAAACCTGGAGGTTGGGACACAAACACTAACTCTTCAAGTGGACCATTTAGAAAAGCTGACTTGACATTTAAATGATAGAGCTTCCACTCATTTTTGCAAGCAAGAGCCACTACTAATCTCACAGTTTCAATTCTTGCTACTGGAGCAAACACCTCATTGTAATCAATACCATGTTTCTGCAAGAAGCCTCTAGCCACCAATCTTGCTTTATACTTTGAAACCTTGCCATATGGATTCAACTTCACTTTGAACACCCATTTCACATCAATTTTCTTTTTCTTCTCTGGCAGGTTAACAAGTTCCCAACTTTTATTCCTTTCAATTGATTGTAGTTCTTCTATCATAGCTCTTTTCCATACATCAATTTTCAGTGCTTCTTTATAATTGATTGGTTCAGAATCTACTAGCAATGCAAAATGAATAAGATCCCATTCATCATTCACTGCATTATCAGGGATGATTTCACAATCATTCAGCCTGCTAGGTGCTTGTCTGGCTCTTTGAGGCCTCACTGGTGCTACATCTACTTCTGGATCATTTTCAACATCATCATGATCCTCTTCATTTTCTGATTCATCACTTGAATCAGGGTATATACAGCTTTGCTGAACCTCACTGCTATAAACAGGTTCACTTTCCCATTTCCACTACTCAGCTTCATTCACTATCACATCTCTACTGATAAGGACTTTCTGAGTTACAGGGTTGTAAAGCTTATATGCACCAGTTGGATGATAACCTATCAGTATCATAATCTCACTTTTATCTTCAAGTTTACTTTTTCTAGAATCTGGCACATGTTTGTAGCACAAAGAGCCAAAAACCTTGAAATGCTTCACACTAGGTTTCCTTCCACACCAAGCTTCTTCTGGTACTTTCAAATTTAACTTCTTTGTAGGGCATCTGTTTAGGATATAAGCAGCTGTGGTGACTGCTTCACCCCAAAACTTGTGTTGTAGATTCTTCTGCTTAATCATGCTTCTGGCCATGTCAAGCAAGGTTCTATTCCTTCTCTCTGCAAGACCATTGTGTTGCGGTGTATATGGGGCTGTTACTTCATGAGCAATTCCTTGATTCATGCAGAAAACTTCAAATTCCTTGGATGTATACTCACCTCCACCATCTGTCCTCAAAATCTTAATAGCTTTATCACTCTCTTTCTCTATTAAGACTTTGAATTTTTTGAATACCTCCAAAGCTTCACTCTTAAGCTTAATAGTATACAACCATATCATTCTTGTAAATTCATCAACAAAAGTAATGAAATACTTACTACCACCCAAAGAAGCTACCTCAAAAGGTCCACAAATATCAGAATGAACTACTTGTAATGCCACACTTGCTCTTTTAGGTGCTTCAGACACAAAGGGCAACCTACTCTGCTTGCTCTTCACACACACTCCACAAATAGTTTTTCTGATGTTCAGTTTAGGTAAACCATGCACCAATTCTTTAGATTACAATTCACTAAGGCTTCTAGAATTCAAGTGACCGTACCTCAGATGTCATAGATCTTCAGCATCTTCACTAACTGTTGCAGACAGGCACATCATCTTATCACTTGAGATGCTGCATCTGTAGGTTCTGTCCTTTGACAGGGTAGACTTTAGCACTAAGTTCTTCCTTGCATCAAACAGTTTCAATGAATTTCCATCCATTGTTACTGAGAACCCCTTCTCCACTAATTGACCTATGCTCATCAGATTGCACTTCATATCTAGAACATAGAAAACATCTTCAATAATGATTCTCCCACCATCATTGCTCTTGATCACCATATTTCCACTTCCTTCTGATGCAAGCTTTCTACTGTCAGCTAATTTGATACTAGTTTTCTTGCTAGAATCAAAATTAGTTAACCATTCTCTATGAGCAGTCATATGATTAGAGCATCCAGAATCAAGATACCACTCTTCATTCTTGATCTTATCTTCACATGTAGTGGCCATCATCAAGACTGTATTGGGATCATTTCCATGAGCTATATTTGCTTCCTCATCAGTCTTTTTATCTTTCTTGAACCAACATTCATCAGCAAAATGTCCATACATTTCACAATTGTAGCACTGAACTTTACTTTTATCAAAGTCCTTCATCTTATTCTGACCTTTGCCAAAACCTCCTCTTCTTGAAGATTCAGTTTTGTCATCAGTTTTAGACTTTCCATTGTTGGACCAGTTTGTTCTTCCCTTTTCCTTTTTCTTGAAATTCTTGTGATTTCCCTCTTTCTTGACTGTTTGTGCTTGAAGGGCTTGTTGTATAGATCTTTCAGAACCTCTATCAATCACTAACAGTTCATGTGCTTCCAGTGAACTTTGCAATTCTTCAATCTTCATAGTTGTAACATCCTTTGCTTCTTGGATTGCTACTACTATGAAATCAAACTTTGGACTCAAGGATCTCAATATCTTCTCTACTACCATCTGATCTGAGATGTTTTCACCACAATTTTCATCAGATTCACAATCTCAATAATTTTTGAGAAGTAATCACTTACTTTTTGATCTTCCTCCATTTGCATCATCTCATACTTCCTTCTATATGACTGCAACTTGACTTGTTTCACCTTTTCTCCCCCATTGTGATAGTTTTCCATAATGTCCCAAGCTTCTTTGGATCTTGTAGCCTTTGATATCTTCTCAAAGTGCTGATTAACAACATTTTGTTGAATGTAAAACAGAGCTTTGCAATCTTTCTTCTTCGCTTCTTTGAATGCCAGCCTCTGTGCTTCAGTTGGATTTGCCCCCAAATCCTCATAGCCATTCTGCACAAGATCACTCACATCTTGTGCTCCATAAAGTGATTTCATCAATGCGCTTCATCGTTCCCAGTTCTTGCCATCAAGAACCAGAATGTTTGATACGAAACCATTGTTACTCATCTTGCTTTGATTCAGAGATCAATACACACACCTCACTCAGTGTTTCCCTATGATGATTTTCACTCGTGTTTCCCTAAGATTTTAACCCAGGCTCTCTATACCAATTGTTGGATCAAAATAGCGCAGCATGAGATGAATAACAATGAAAGAACGAAAAACAGAGAAGAAGAATAGAGAGAGTTTTCTGAATTGTAATGTAAAATTTTCATTAAGTGATGAATACGTACACTACAAGCCTTTTATATACACAAAACGTCACTTGCTTACATCACAAGCTAAGTAACAACCTCTAACAAACTCTTAACAAATTCTAAACAACTTTAACAAACCCAGATTCTGGTTTCTAACAACCTCAGACTCTGAACTTCAGCTTCTGAAGCTTCAGACTCTGAACTTTAGCTTCTGAACGTTCAGACTCTGAAGCTTCAGCTTCTGAAGCTTCAGACTCTGAACTTCAGCTTTTGAACGTTCAGTATCTGGTTTCACTGCAGTTATGGATTAAATCTCAACAAGATTTACTATCAAATGCATGCTTAACATTAGACCCGTACTATTTTAGGTTTATGCGTTTGAACTACTGATCCCAAATGAAGATAATTATGCAAAAAACTAAGTACTCTAGTTCTAAGGTTTTTGAATATTGGAATAAATTAAAAGAAGAAGTAAAAGCAGAAAGGAAATTGACTAATCTCACATGTTTATTTGAGTTATCTAAGTACTTGACGATTGTATTGGTCTAATGTTAAGCATATATTTATTGCATGTGAGATACATTAGACTCGCTCCATTGATTAATCCAACCTTAGAAATGTTAAGCATGTATTTATTGACAGTACTTGACTTTCCAAACAAAATATTGGTGGCAATAAAAACAAAAAGAATTAAAATGCTTTTTATTTGGTTAGCGAATGCTTTATTGATGTACTCCAAATACATGGAGGTAATGGTTTGATTGAAGACAGAGACCATATTTATTAGATGTGATTTTATGGCAAAATATGGTCGCTAATTTTAAGTTGGTTAGGTTTTTCAACTACATCTTGGAGCAATTGATTGGATCATCCAATTTAGTTTGGTGGGTGAAGGGGCTATTCGAAAAATGTTTGGTTGACTCTTAATATTATTTGGCTTTCAGTTGGGTGTATAATTTGGAAAGAAATAAATAGATGTATATTTCAGCATAAGGAGGAACATTTGCAATCATTGAGTGAAAAAGTTATGTTTCAGTCATTTTAATGGTTGAAATCGAGATATGTTACTTTCGATCTTTGTTACCCTTATTGAAGACTTAATCTTATTCCTTGTTTGATTTATGTAACTTAACTTGTCTCCCTTTATCTTGTTTCTGGTTTTTCCTTGTAATGTGACAGTGTATCCTTTTTTTTTTTAAAGTCTTTTCTAACGTAGCTTGTGCAGGAAGGATTTATTTGATTTGACAATATATTTCATTTTAACCTTTCAAGAAAAACTACACTATTCAATATTCATGTTTATTATGAAAGAGGGCATATATAATTGAAATTAAATTACCTGAAAGCGCCAAAGGAGGTCACCCACAAGCCTTAACCTTGAAGCGATTGTTGTAGAAATGTTGACGAGCAGCTTCAACTTGAGCTCTCTCCTCAGGAGTACCAGCATTTGGATCAAACTCCCATGTCTGCCTCCCTACAAAGTTATTTGTGCTGAATATGTATGGATCCTTCCCACCATCTGCTATCTTCAGCCTCCACATCTTATCTTATATATTGTATTTCTTCACTTTGTTATATTTCAAGGTTGAAAAGCGAAATAGATTGCAAAATTTCAAACTATGAGATTTGTGTATATAAAGCTGAATCTCACACAGTATATATGGAGTCTCAAGAAACAATCATTTTAAAGCAAGCAGAGAGTTGGTAGTATGGTCAACGGCCTCAATTTTTGGTAAACACGAATAAAATTGAATACAACATATGGTTGAATGAAAAAGAAAAAACACAACGTTCACTTTTATTCCAGATTTGTATCTTTAGTAAAAAATTTAGATCAAATAAATTAACTTTTATCGACCTAATTTTCTTTCATATACAGCATCATTTCATTCATCAAAGTAGGCAAAATATTAGACAAAATAAATCAAGCAGGTGGTATGAGCGACAAAACTAGTTTGTCTCCTAACAAAATAATTTGTGCTGAATATGTTTAGGTCCTTCCCACATCTGCTATCCTGGACTTTTTATTTACTCCTTCGTCATATAAAATAAGGGAGAATACTTATATGCACGACAAAGTTTTCGAAGGATTCCCACGAATGATGCTGCACATACTTTTCAATACTTGTTTAACATTGAATTGTCAATATAGTCTACTATATCTAATTTAACATTGAATGACTTTCTTAGAACATAACCCATATCATGTTTTAAATTTTTTTGACTATATAACACCTACTTAAAACAAACAAAAAAACAATCAATCCTTTGGTTTGAGAGTGAAGCATCCAATTACTAATCTTGACTACAAGACTACAACGAAGTAAAAGATGGATTCAATTTCTTCCCCCACCCAACCACTGCGATATTGATTAATTAATGGACAACATGATTTCAATCTAATGATCGTTGGTTATGACAGTGTGTGCAGTGTGCTATCAAGTGATGGTAGTTAAAGTTTGTACGGTGTAAGCAGTGAGTTGTTGATAATGGTGGCAGCTTATAGCTACCTACTAGCTAGTCCACGCGGTGTGGAAAGAAAATATAATTTGGTATAGGGGATTTCACAAACAAAAGAAATTATTCATCAATCAAATATTATATAAAAGAAAATCACGGTTTAGCGCATTCGTGCTATCCGTGGGGTAATTTGTCGCACCATTTAGCATTACTGTAAAATAAGGGATCGTCAACTATTTTATATATATATATATATATATATATATATATATATATATATATATATATATATATATATATATCAATGCACAACTTTAATATTTAATATCTTTGATCATATATTAGAAAAAATATGAAAATTTGATGTTTTGAAAATATTTATCGAGACAAATTCAACATCTTATATGTTATCGTTTGTCTTCGTATAATACTAGAAGTAGATGACAAAATATGTAATGTGACTAGTCCACATAGTCAAATGAGGTCACTTATTTCGAAACGGGTGAAGTAATAATTATAGAGCAAAACCCTTAAAGAATGTCCCGGAGACACCTGTTAACAAAAACCCTTAATTTATTTATGATGATACTTTATTATTTAATTCGTTTATGATGATACTTTATTATTTAATTCATTAAAATCAAAGGTAAAATTGCACATATAGACGTGGTGGAGCTATGATTTAGTGGTTGGAGGGTTAATTAAAACTAGCAAGACACCCGTGTTTCACACTACGATTAAGTGTTTCACCCTGGTTGGAGGGTTAATTACAATGTCAGTTGCATTGAGAAATCAGGATGATAAGGATAACTGTAATGATAAAAATAACGGAATAAATGTTCTTAAATATTACAAAAGGATACTTCCTCCGTCATATATTAAGTGACACAGTTGATTTTGTCATACATACCAATGCATATTTTTTATCTTTAACTATCTATTAGAAAAAATTATGAAAATTTAATATTTTGAAAATATTCATCGAGACGAATTCAACATCTTATACGATATTATTTATCTTTGTATATTAGTAGAAAAATATGGTCAAAGTATGTCGGATCAATAGTGCACATTGTCAAATATGTCATCTAATATGAGACGGATGGAGTAGAATAAAAGAATGTCAAATATTCAAAAAGATGATTTTCCTTAAAAAAATATAAAAAGGATTTTTTTATATTGACAAATATGTATATTATATATATATAACATCATAAAAGTCCACATACAATGAAGCACCGAGCACCAAAGGTACCCATAACACTCCAACAAAGACAAAACACACCCCGGTCAAAACAAACACAACAAAAAAACTCTCAAACAAAAAACCTACACCACAAACAACAAAATAAAAGAATACAAAGTCAAGACAACACCATAAATACCAGATAAACACCTCCCAGGGAAGACCGCCTAGAACCAAAATAGGTCAAGGACGAAACCCACAAAGACGAAGAGTCAAGCCAACACCATCGAGGAAACGCACTCAAAAGTACCCAAGCATACCGGCTACAAAAATAGGACTATCGACGCATGTTGAGACCTGGTTTCACCATCCACTTATAATGAAAACATGGATGACCCAAGTGTCTTCCAAAGAACCAGCACTAACAAATGAACTGGATTTTATCAACTAATTGCTCAACATCGACTATTTTACCTGAACAAATGAAATCATTGTGAGCCTTCCATATGGATCACATATCTGAATGTTAGGCCAAACACAAACACCATTTAATTTTGTCTCTACCCGCTAGCGCCCCAAAAACTTCAAAAAGACATACTAGTTCCCTGGGAAAACTAACTCTCATCCTAATCATTTAAAGACTTTATTCCACACCCTAGAAGAGACAGCACAATTGAAAAACAAGTGGTTAACAAACTCAACCCATGTCAACAATCACATTACGCCTAAGAAGATTCTGGCGAGTTAGAACCCTATCCAAGAGAAGCTACCAAGACAAACACCTGATCCTTCGAGGGAACCCATTGATGATAGAGCATCATATGACATTTTGGCTATGTTTTTTAGTACTTTTCTTTACATTTGAAGACAAATAAGATGAGAGATAGAGGAGTTGTCAATTGTTTGAGGAAAATATTGTATTGTTTGCACTAGAGTCGTTGTAATTCAGTTTTATCCTAGATAATGCAACTACATAGGTGTTTTAAGTGTTTTGTAGTGAGGAATCATGTAAATCGACAAATCAAGACATCACATGAAGGATCAAAGATATGGAATTGAAGATCAAGGGTTTTAGAAGGTTGTTGAAGACAATACAAAGTGAAGAAAATTCATTTCAAGTTCCTAGGAGTTTTCAGACAGAAGAACGATCGAAAATGGGACGAAAATGCAAGAAATCGCACCTGAGCCCCTACGCCTGGGACAACATTCCTTGCTGCCTCAGGCGCCCCTGTGTGTAGCCCTAGGCACCCAGAAGCGGGTAAAAACCGCTTTTTTGCTTGTTTTCCAAGCTGGATCGGTGGAAAAAACCCAATTTTCTTCTCTTAAACCCTAATAGAGACACTTGCACACTATTTTATTTATTCAGAAACATTTGACGATGAAGGCAAGGGTTAAGCATCAGACAAGGCAGGATTCATCCTTCTTTTGTTCTCTCTAGGGTATATTTTTCTATTGTTTTCTTATGATGTATGTTGCCATGAGCAACTAAACCTCTTTGATTAGGGTTTCCTGATGAACCCCTTCTTATTTGTTGGAATTTATTAATAAAGTTTTTGATTCAGTTTATGCTTTGATTGTGCTCGATTTAAATTAGATTATGCCCATTCATAATGCTTCGTCAATTGGTTAACTCCCTGTGTAACCTTGAGGATTGAACCGTAGGATTAAAGTAGGCCCTGACAACCCAAAATTTTACCAGTTCCATTGGCTTTTCTAATTACCACTTCGTATAGAGGTTAGGAAGTTTAAGGTTTGAATTCCTTCCGTCATTACTCTTTTCTTTAAACAACGTAGTACACGACTCATGTTCGTCCTACAATAATTATTTAAAGAAACTTCGTACGAGTTTTACTGTTGGATTCATTGAATCAAAGTAAGCACAACATAAGTTGTTTGGTTTCTTAAAAGATAATTCCAATAAAGACGAAGGGGGGATTCAAGGATACCCTAATCGCCGTTAATCATCTCTGAATCACAAAAATCTAATCTTGCATTTGGCAGGGCAATTCAACCCTGCAATTCTATTCACTTTTATTTATGTTCGCCTTTTGAAATAAGTTTTATTAATTATTAAGTTGAACGACAATCACTGTGGAGAAGGATAAACTTACTACTTAATTACTTGTTACGATTTGGTGCACTTGCCGATTTCGTCCATCACCCACCCCTTCCAAATACTGGAAAAAATTTAAGCCTTAACCATAGGTAAGGATCCATCTCCCAAAGCCGCCACAAAGAGGGCTTCATACATAGACTTCACCTTAAACACCTCGTCTGGATTATGCATCCACGCCCTTGAATTTCCCCCCTCCAATAGCGGACACCACTCTAACACCGAGAGCAACCGGGCCATTGACTCTTGTTCCTAAACAAACAAATAACTCGCACCTCCAATATAAATCCCTCACCCACCCTCCTCACACGACCCGATGTTACCCCCCACCAAGGAAGTTTGCTAGTTTGAAAGTTGATAAAGTCTAGGAAAATGCACCTTAAGGGAGGTCTAGTCGACCCACACATCACCCCAAAACTACTTCGCAAGGTCATTACAGATAATACTAGTCACGCCGAGCAAAGATACCCCATTCCACAGGGGGGGACGTCCTCAAACTACCACCTTGAATCGAGAGTACATTAATAGCACCATACATAGAAGTCTTTAGCGCCACTTTCAAGGAGGGCTAGTTTAACACGACACAAGTATCTCACCCCAAGATCACCTTTTGACTTAGGCCTATACGCACTTAACCACCGGACCCAATGTATTTTTTCCCCTTTAGAACGACCGAGTAATAAGCGTCTTTGGAGTCGAACAATCTTTTTCCAAACCTTAATTGGCATTTTCATGAGTGACACAAAGAAGATAAGAATCAAATTAAGCACATAGTTGATCTGAACCACTCCCCCAACTAACAAATTTGTTACTCCACGATCCAAGCATATTAGAAATAAGTTGAATCATAGATTCCTAAGTACCATCACGCTGAGGGTTATCTCCCACCGAAAGCTCTAGATACTTGAACGAGATTAATCGAAAACTACAATGAAGAAAGCTCTAAGCTAGCCTCCGGAAATTGTCATTCACATTAACTCCCATGATACAACTCTCAGAAAAAAAAAATCTCACACCAGAGGTCAACCCAAAGTAGCGAAAAATGGTCTTCAGAGTCCACATATTCTTCATAGTAGCATCACTGATAAATAAGGTATCATGTGCAAATTGAAGGTTGGACACAACTAGTCCCATAGAGACCACCTTAATGCCAGAATATTCAGCTAACTCCTCCACCATCTTCATAAAGGCACTCGGGCCTTCCGCCACCAACAGAAATAGGAAAAGGGATAAGGGTCACCTTGCCTTAGACTCTTTTTGAATATATTAATCTTCTGGGTTGGGCAATGATGATATATCATCTATGGTTATTTTTAGCATGCTTTTCAGTCATTTTAGTAGTTAATTGAGTCAATAAATAAGAGTTTTAGAGAATTTGTTCATGGTTTAAGGGACATTTTGTAATGTTTTGAAATCGAGTCATGTAATTCTATTTCTTCCCTAAACCAGACAATTTCATAGGTGTTTTGAGTCCTTTAGTGAAAAATTATGTAATTCGGCAAAGCAAGACACTTTATGGAAGTTTTGGAAGACATGGAATGATGACTCAAGACATTTGGAGACATTACAAGTTGGGGAAATCCTGTCACAAGTCCCAAGATGAAATTGGAGGAAGAAAGTACTTGAAAAGACGAAGAAAATGGCGAAAACGACACATGAGACTGAGGCAACGCGCGAGGACAGAACAACGCAACACCTGACAGAACAACACAAGACAAAATTTTATGGTATTGGATAATTTTTTGTCTTAATACGATTTTTTTGTTGACAAAATGCTAGTATTTTGGTATTTTTAGACAACTTATACATGAGACAAAAAGTTGTGATCTGGTTTAGTTAGGGACAAGAATTTCAGTTTTTATCACATCCATTGCCTCTAGTTTGTCATGTCCCAAAAACATATTTACAAATCAAACATTGTACAACTAAAATTCTATTGTCCTTCATTTTTTAGCACATCAAACAAACAGAATCCAGAACATGACTAAATGACGTGCCATTTGGTGAGCGTTTGTAATGGAACGGTAAATGCACACGATAATGTTGTAATTGGTGTAGAGATTAATAAACTGTTTGGAAATTGTGGAGACAGTACTCTCTCCGTCTCAAAATAATAGACGTTTAAGATTTGTGCACGATTTTTAAGGAAATGATTAATTGAGTTGATTTTAATGATAAAATTAATCATTTTTTAAAACACCTTATTAATTGTAGTTAGTGGAGTAATTAAATTGGATGAAATTCAATAAATAAAGGTATAATAGTGAAAAATAATAATAAATGTTGCATTTGTATTTTGAAGTGACAATTAATTTGAGATAGAGAAAAAATGCTAAAGGGACAATTATTTTGATACGGATGGAGTAAATTAGTCACCTGTTTTGGCAGATCGTTCTCAATGCATTAGAGAGCAATACTCATTTGGCATTGAATGCTAATTACTCTCCTCCCTTACGTGAATATAGAGCCCAAGTAAGTTCAAATGGGGAATTAAAGACACGTCATGGTACTCCACTACCTGCCACCTGACATCATGGTGAAAATGTCTTGAAGCTTCGTTGGTGGCCAATTGGAGATGAAACAGGAGTGAATGACGTGGCATTGGGTGAACGTTTGGAATGGAACGGTATACTAAATGCACAAGATAATGCAGTTGGTGTAGGGATTAATGAACTGTTTGTAATTAAAGACACACATGATGGTCTTCACTAGGAATTAAAGAAACGTGATGGAAGCCCAATAGGAGTGTTCAACAACCTTAGATGGAAGCCCAAATAAGTCTCAATGAGAAAGGAGTTAAATCACTTGCGATAAAGTCAAAGGAATCGAATAGGATAAGGACTAAATAAGATTTCTTTTGTGTCAAAGCTAACTAATGTCTTGAAGCATTAGTTAAGAAAGTAAAAAATGGAAAATTTTGCATTAAAATGAACACATTTTATATTTTTAAGAGTTTAACTACATATCTTTTAATTATTTTTTACCATATATTTGCTTCTTTATTTAGGCGTTCATAAAAAAAAATATAGAATTACATGTGATGAAAGTATGTTAACTCTACTGTTGGAAGAAAAAAAGTCAGCGAGGGTTCAAGCCCCTACAAAAGATAATGTTTGGAGAGACACTCGATCAAATCTCAATGTATATGCTAAATTCATGAAATAATTAATGAAAAAGAAGAGGAAACCGTCGGACGATTAAAATGTTGTGTTAACCGAAGAATGTAGTGCCATAATTCAAAGAAAAATTTCACCTAGGTTGAAGGATTCTACCATGTTTACTAATTACTATTTCGTGCACTATTGGAAAATTTAAAAGTGAACAAATGTCTATGTGATATGGGATCAAGCATTAACCTGATGCCACTCTCTATGATGAAAAAAACGAGGTTTCAGGGAACCAAGATCAACAAAGATGACTTTGACGTTGGCAAGTAGATCAATTACTTGTTAACGTGGAAGACTTATGGTTCCCAACTGACTTTGTAATTCTCGACTTGGAAGAGCAACGATTGATGTTGAGGTGAGATCACTTTAAGGTCTCGCGGCAAGAATGTTTTTGAAGCTAAAAAAAATAACAAGGAGCACACGCATTATTTAAGAATTGAGGGCTTGACTCAAGGAAGAAAAAGGGTCAAAGAAAAAAAAGTGCAAGAAACATTGCACATTGACATGACTTTCTTTGATTAAATGTATTACGTCAAGCATGTGACGTTAAACAAGCGCTACATGGAGAGGCAACCCATGATATCAAAACTCCTTTATCATGTTTTGGTGGTAGGTTATATGAAGAGGCAAGCTAGTTCCCACTGCAAGAAGCGTCTTTTCAGTTGCACGATGCTCAAAAAGGGTATTGCTACTACAACTAGCACAATGAGTGCCATTTTCCACGCATATGCAAATTTTAAAAGTGAAAATATTGTTATCACTTACGACGTGATTCTCCAGAACTACTGTGCGATGCGTAGATTAAAAATTTGAATTAAATTTGACAATTATAATTGAACTACTGTGCAATGGCTAGCTGCAAAAAACGTCCACTTGTACGAAATAAGCTACCAATGACACCCTTTGGATCCGCAACTGGAAATCGACCCAAGGATACTGAGCCAGTTGAACCACCATCTTATGAAACCAACAAATTTATGGGGTAGGTAGGAATTTGAGAAAAGACACCAGCAAATTTCAAAGAAAATATTTGTGAAAAGAGATAGCCTTCTCTTTTACGCAACAACTATATTTCCCGCTGATTACCTAACAATTGAACCAATGGGGCAGGGATACTTTCAATGAACTTCTCAAACCCTCCAACAAAAATAGTGTTGTTGTGCTCTTTGGAAAAGCATTACAACTAGAGCTGTCAAAACGGGCCAGCCCGTATGGGCCGGCCCGAAAGCCCGAAAAAAATGTAGGGCTTGGGCTTAAAAATTTCAGCCCGAATTTTTCCAGGGCTTTTTAACCCGGCCCGTAAAAGCCCGTAACCCGTTCGGGCTTACCCGTACGGGCTACGGGCAGCCCGCATAAAGAAATAGAAATTCAGCCCAAAATCCAAATTACAACAAAGCCAAAATTAGAAAAAAAGTAGCCCAATCCTAAAAGCCCAATTTACAAAAGCTCCTCTTATCAGTTATCACTGTCTCTTAGTCCCTTAGCTTCAGTTCCGCCGTTTCCAGTTTCCAGATTCCTCTCTTAGCTTCACAAACCCTAACTCGTCCGCGTTCTGTGTAACTCGTCTGTGTTCCGCCGTGTTCCACCGTGTTCGTGTAACTCGTACGTGTTTCGTCCGCTGTCGTGTAACTCGTCCGTGTAAAAGGCTGCGCCGATCTCTTCTCCATTCATGTGTTCGTGCTCATGGCCGTGCTTATGTCTGTTTGGGACCAACTTAGTTTGTTTTCCATTTTAACAGAATTGAGTGGGTAAAATTAGTAGATCTAATTTTAGAGATATGTGGGAATTTTAATTAGTATGGGTTGAACTTGTTCTGTTCAGTTTCTTGTTCTCTGCTACAAACCATTTCTCTAATGAGAACAAGATTGGCCAAGGTGGATTTGGTGTGATTTAAAAAAAAATCATCAAAAGATTTAAAAAAAAAAAAAAAACAGGTGTGTGCGGGCTGGCCCGGGAGCCCGGGAGCCCGAATAGGGCCGGGCTCGGGCTCTATTATTCTAGCCCGAATTTAAACAGGGCTTTTTAGCCCGGCCCTAAAAAGCCCGCAACCCGCTCGGGCCGGCCCGAAACGGGCCGGGTAGCCCGTTTTGACAGCTCTAATTACAACAACTCAATCGAGTTAAATGTTACAATTATTTAGTGTGAGGGATAACCATTTGTTCTCTTCCTCAAAGATCAACATTTTACTTGATTTAAAAACAACAACTTAATTGTGCTTTACAACGAATAACATAAGCATTGAAAGCGAGGAATGCTAAAGTGAGGCTGTTATATCATTCATCACAACCATTTGTGTGGCTGTTACTATGATAACCATTTGTGTGTTGAATAACATAACCACCAAAGATCATTCTAAGAGACCGTTCTCTGAAATGAGTCTCTCTATGGAGCTCATTTGGATAAGGAT
>WNNG01000616.1:0-18771 GCA_018208015.1 Medicago ruthenica | reverse complement strand
TCGATTAAGTTTTAAGTTAGGGTTTACTCGTTTTTGTACTACACTACTCAAACTTTTAAAGCATAATAAATAAATGGTAGAGTAATAGGACATAGAAGGTGTTTAGGATTGACTTTCATCAATCAAACATTGGTTATATCCGATTGATCACAAATACGAATTCTAGCGTTTTCTTATATATTGCATTATTACGTATTGCTCATCAACATCATTGATTTCCCAAATGACGTCGAGATATCGATTGTATCGTTTAATCGATGATTTCTCAATCCATTAAACGATCCAAAAGCATTAAGATTCAATACTATAATGTAATTATCAAAACCAAATCCCATTTCTAGAATTTCTTATCTTGATAGAAAATCATTCTAAACCTAGATTCAAAAGTCTTTTTCAACAACATTTAAATCATACATAAGATTGAAAAGCAAGAAGAAATTCAATGGTATATAAAAATTGCTAGAATCATATATTGAATAATCAAAAGTTTACAACATAAGTGATTGATTACCTATCAATCCCAACAAAGGAGATTGGTTGATCATTTTCATGACAACTCTTGCAAAATAGGAAAGAAAGATGAAGATAGTTGAGAGCTTGATGTCTCAAAGCTTCTAATGATCTTCTTCAATCCAAATCTAGTTGCTATATGAAGTTTTCCTCCTTCTAAGCCTATTCTCTTTCAAAGATTATATGTTTTCTAAGCTCTGGAAAAATAAATATTCTGATAAAAAGCTATCTATCAAGAAATGAGCTTAAAAATCTATTTATATGCTGAGAAAATCTTCGCTCGCTACAAGCGACCAGCCTGTCGCTTGTAGCGAGGACTTCAGTTGGCCAATCCAAGAGCTCCACGTCACCATCAGCATTAAACCGCCCCATTGGTCGCTATAGCGACCAGGTCTGTCGCTACTAGCGACCAACCTTTGAAATTCCCTGCCTAGGCTCGCTTCAAGCGTCCAGTTCATCGCTACAAGCGATGAACTCCTGATAATCCCTGCCTAAGCTCGCTACTAGCGATGGATGCTGCGCTTCAAGCGATGGCTTCCTGGAAATCCCTGCCTATCCTCGCTACTAGCGATGACTTCTGCGCTTGTAGCGATGGCATCCAGAAAAGCTTCAATCTTTTGCTTCAATCAGGTTCAAGCATGTATTTCCTGCATAAACAAATGGGGTAAGGCTTAGGATCACATTCATTGCATTTCTAACACATTTATGCCCTAATCCTAAGGTAACTTGTACAACAAGTAAACATAAGTGCCTAAATTTGTACCAAAATATAACAACATTTAAGCACTTATCACTAGCTTTCTCTTGTTTTTCTCCTTCTCTTTCAAGTTCCAAGTTTCTTCACAAAGACAATGAATAGTGATATTCAAAGTCTTTGTGATAATCTTATAACTCAAGCAAAGCAATCTTGGCCATCCAATCCACTACTAACTCTCATGATCAATCCTAGCCATCCAATCCAATCCAAGCTCACTAAATCTCATCCACTTGATCATTACTACTTATTCATGACCAAGCCCATTACTATTCACGCCCTAGGCCCAATTTCGCCCAAAACCTTAAAAACTCGATTACGAACTTATCCTCGCGCCAAATAATTATTTCTAGATTACGCGAAAATATTTTTAAATACAAATCCATAAAATAAAATTTATAAAAATATAACATACGAAAATAGGGTCGTTACATATAACATGCGTGACTTAAGTCACGCTTGTTTTAGGTAAGTTATGTTTTCACAAATTTTACACAAAGATAATATTTTTTGAGGACCCCAAACCTACAATATGTTATGTTCATTTTTTTAAAAGCATGTCATGTCTTAGAAACAACAATAACAACAATTCATTCATGATCCAAAATAAATCATAACTAAAAATACAAAGTACACGTAATAAATTCCAAAATTATAGAATACGGCAAATTTATTTAGTTATAATTTCATCTCCGTTCAAATAAACGAAGTGTTACATTACATTACATTCTCCCTAAATATGATGTATCATCATGATGTTGGATTAAAATTAAATTCATGAAAGTTTTCCGAAAATGTTGGCATGAAGTCTCTTATACTTAGTGTAAAAATTTGCAAGTCTCTTTGAAAACACAAAAAAATGAAGAGAACACAACACATGTATTCTACCGAATCAACTATATAAGTTATCATATCGAATCCCTTCATATAGGATGAGTTGTCACAGCAAGGAATGCATCCCAATATATTCTTTTGAACTTAATTTTACCGCTCTGCTAACTGACAAGTTTTAATTGACAGAAGAACATGATCAAGCACAAAACAACATCTTAGAACTGTATTCCCTTCTGTGACACTCATCATATACGAAGGAATTCGATGTGAGAACCTATATAGTTGATTCGGCATAATACATGTTGTGTTCTCTTCATTGTTTTGAGTTTCCAAAGAGACTTGCAAGCCTTTACGCTAAGTATAAGACACTTCAATGCCAACATCTTCGGCAAACTAAGAAAAATTAAACAAAAATCCAACAAAATAATGACACAACATAATAATACTACCTAAACATCTTCATCCGGCCGAATCAAACTCTTGAGAATATCTTCAGGCGACCTCAGCAACGTAGCATCCATCTCGATTCTCGATGAGGATCATGTTGTGCTGAGCAAATATCGAGAACATGATCTTCACGTCATTGTCATTCGTTAACTCCGACGAATGATCGTCAAATTTCCCTCTGAGTCAAACGATGGACGTTCGTACCAAACATATTCCACCCTCCTCGTGTCTCCGTGGTTGAGTCGTTGGTTGATTTCATGAAGTTGATCCTTTAATTCTTTTAACGTGACATCATCGCGAACCTTGAAAAAATGAGGGTTTCCACTGTTGAAGGATACTTGAGCGTATACTTGAGCCATTGTTTCAGATCTACACCATAAGAAATTATAAACAATCAATGAAAAACTCATTCAAACATTTCATCAAACACTTGGAGTGTAAATTATACATAAACCCTAAAACTAAAAACTACAACATAAACATGCAAACATCTAAACACTTAAGCAACATAAGTCATTTACATCTAAACATTGTATCATTTCTTGCAAAAAAAAAATCAAAATTTAAACAAACCCTAAAACTAATAAATTTCTAATTTAAGAGGAAAATGTAACATATAAGCATAAAATGACAATGATACTTGATTATGAAAACTTACTTGTTGTTGTAGTGGTGGGTGATTTGAAGTTGAAGAAATTTGAGGTTGAATGATTTGGGAGATTTTGTAGAGATTTGAGAAGTGAAACGGTGGGTTATGAAAGACGGCAGCTGACATCTACAGAGCGTGACTTAAGTCACACAGATTATACACCAGAGTAACTTAAGCCACGCAGGGGTATTTTCGTAATTTTGTTTGGGAGGGAACAATTTTGTTCGGGGGAAGAACAATTTTCTATATCCTTTACACAACAATGCTTTGAAATCAAAGTCCACCATTCCTTCTAAGGCATGGATCTGAATTGAGTAAAAGAATTGAATATATCGGTTGACTACCTTTTCTTTAAAGATTTTAGCTATTTGAATCAAAATGCACCAAATATATCCTCTCCAAGTTGACCATACAAACAGTCACATTACAATAGAATCAAATTATTTATTTATCTTTCTTTCTAATAAATGCCGTATTTCTTTAGCAGTTGAATAAACAAGGATAGTGCATAAAAAATGATGCCATCCGGTCAAAAAAATGAAAAGAGTTTTGGGAAGTTCCTTGATATCTTCAAAATGAGAATGGCATACCCTTTGAAGGCCACGTTTAACCTGGGAAACCAGGTTTGCTTCCCAGCATGAGAAAGTTGAAGCAGCACCCACAGGTGGCAGTCCAAACCTGTAAATCCAAAAAAAAAAACTTAAGGTTTCATATTTTAATGTTTGCAGTCTCTTTGCTATTTGACCTCCCCACTTTGATAATTATAACACAGATTACTACATCTAACAAATAACTACATCTTTAACAAATAACTACATCTTTATCATAGACTGCCTACACCATATTTTTTTATTTTCTCTTTTACACTCTTATATTTTTATTTAGATCTGGAATTTTTTTCTTTTCTTGATCCGGAAACAATTGGTCGGATTTTCTCGCTCGCGCGCATCCGCGTGCGCGCGCACCCCAGTATTATAAGAGTGACTTAGAAGTTGAATTTTTTTACGATTTTTTGCAGGCATGTTTAGGACATAAAAACAACATCGCCCACAAAAAACGAGAATTTCCCGACAACAGACGGATAAAATATGAATTTTTTACGCGCCAAAAACTCAAGAACGCGAAACAACAAAACATGCACCTAGAAAACGAATTTTGAGCTGGTTTTTTGCAGATCCTCTATATATAATTTTATAGAGGTGTCTGCAAAAAACCAGCTCAAAATTCGTTTTCTAGGTGCATGTTTTGTTGTTTCGCGTTCTTGAGTTTTTGGCGCGTAAAAAATTCATATTTAATCCGTCCCTTGTCGGAAAATTCTCGTTTTTTGTGGGAGATGTTGTTTTTATGTCCTAAACATGCCTGCAAAAAATCGTGAAAAAATTCAACTTCTAAGTCACTCTTATAATACTGGCGTGCGCACACGCGGATGCGCGTGAGCGAGAAAATCCGACCAATTATTTCCAGATCAAGAAAAGAAAAAAATTCCAGATCTAAACAAAAATATAAGAGTGTAAAAGAGAAAGGAAAAAAATTTGGTGTAGACAGTCCATGATAAAAATCGCGTTCTTCAACAATCTAAGGGTTAGAAAAGTCTTTCCCATAGTGGGAAGCAACCTTGAAATTAATATGGCAACACTAAAAATGAGTAAACAATTTCTTTAAAAAAATAATAAAAAAGAATGTCTAAAAATTCACCACGTCTTGATAATTCAAATTTCATGTTTTTTCAAGGTAAACATTTATTTTCGTATATTAATCTCTTTTAATATTTTTTCAAATTATTAATAAAAATATACAAGGAATAATAATGGTGTCCCAAAAAATTTAAGGTTTAAATTACCAGCCCATATCTAAATTGCCAAAAGCCCATTAAAATAGCCCAATACAACAACATATATAATGTTATTTAATCCTGAGGTGGGGTCACTGCTTTTGTTTGATAGAGGCCATAAAAAAAGTTAAGGCAAGTACCAGGTGATGAATCTACACCGTCTGAATATACAATTATTATATCTAGGGTGCTGCTTCAACTTTCCCATGCTGGGAAGCAAACCCGGTTTCCCAGGTTAAACGTAGCCCCCTTTGAAATCAAATTACATTTTCCACAAAGGTTGAAGAAAGAGAAAGGTGAGAAGAGTTTCGAAAAGTTCCTAGATATCCTTAAAAAAAACTAGGCTAAATTTTATAACTAGTATTTTACCTAATTATGAGATTTCATATTGGTTCTATAATTAATTTTTGTTTTAATTTAGTCCCATAAGTTACCTCTGTTAGTCAAATTAATCCAATTCTATTAACTTCAACCTCAATGTCTTAGGTGGACACACACACTTAGGGGGGGTGTATTGGATTAAGATTTTAAAGGACAATTTTTGTTTAAAAAAGTCTTAAGGATTTTAAAAGACTTTGCAGGATTTTAATGACTTTGATGATTTTAAAAGACTATGGAGATTTACAATTTGGATTTCAATGGATTTAACTCATAAGATTTTAAAGGATTTCAAATGATTTCAAAAGATTTCAAAAGATTTTATGAATTTTTAAAGACTCATTGAAAAAAAATGATCATAACACACTATCTTTCACAATATTTTCAATACACACTCTTTTATTTATTTTACTTTATTTTTTTATGAGGGAGATAGAGAGAGGAGAGAGAGAGAGATAAAAGAGAGAGGGAGAGGAAGAGAGAGAACGAGAAGGGAGGGAAAAGAGAGAGAGAGAGAGAGAGAGAGAGAGAGAGAGAGAGTGAGTGAGAGAAGGGAGGAGAGAGAGGAGGGAAAAGAGAGAGTGAGAGATAGATAGAGAGAGAGGGGAAGAGAGGAAGAGAGAGAGAGAGAGAGAGAGAGAGAGAGAGAGAGGGGAGGGAGAGAGAGAGAGAGAAAAGAGAGAGGGGAAGAGAGAAAGTGTGAGAGAGGGAGAGAGGGAGAGAGAGAAGGGAGGAGAGAGACGAAAATCTTTAAAGAAAAAACAATCCTAAGAAATCTCATGTTTTCATGAAAGACTTTTTCATGCTAATTTCACTAGAAAATCCCACCAAATCCATTAAAATCCAATTTATTAAACAATCCTTCGAAATTTGCATGATTTTGAATACCACAA
Organism: Medicago ruthenica; assembly: GCA_018208015.1. Classification (NCBI taxonomy): domain Eukaryota; kingdom Viridiplantae; phylum Streptophyta; class Magnoliopsida; order Fabales; family Fabaceae; genus Medicago; species Medicago ruthenica. The sequence goes on along the minus strand of WNNG01000616.1, from coordinate 12,475 downwards.
GACTTTTTTTAAGTGATAAAGAGTCTTGATTGAATACCACAAAACTTTTTTTAAATGACAAAGAGTCTTGATTGAATACCAAAAGACTTTTTTTAAGTTGCAAAGAGTCTTGATTGAATACCACAAGACTTTTTTATGATAAAAAAGTCTTTTAAAATCTCTTAGAATCCTAATTCAATACACCCCCCTTAAGGTGGTCCACCAAAAATCTCATTAATTTGTTAAATATTAGTCGTTCAATCTTTTTTCTAAAAATAAAGTTATTATACATGTCTAGTAGATCTAACAATGCAATCCCAACGCCATACTTTTTTCTCCTTCCTTCATCTTCTTCCGATCATCTATTCTTCATCTTCATCATCAAGTTCATAGATTCATCATAAAATTCAAACAACCCAGAAAAAATCTAGAAAATAAAATAAAAAATGCCAACCCAAAACCATAATCTTCATAATCCAAACTTAAAAATCAGCAAAGAAAACACAAAATTCCATAATCCAAACTCACAACAACTAACATCCACTCATTATTAAACCCAAAAGCAAACCTTTCATTCAAATTGAACGAAGCATTACGAAGGAAGAAGAGATGGCCGTGACAGTGATGAATGGAAGCATGAAAACGAGAGAGAGAATAAACTAGGGATTGGTTTGGTTTTCCAGAAGAAAAAATCAAAAAAAGAAAAAGAAACGAAATTAGAGTCAGAGGAACAAGAGGTAGGTGTTGACATGATGTGGGTGAAGATTGTTGCTTCTTCTTACGATTTGATAAAAGGAAAATTGGGAAATTTGAGGGATTTTGATTTTTGATTGCAAAGAAGGAATGTCTAAGTTTTATGCTCTTAGGTTTGATTTTGATTTTGGGTTTAACAATGGGTGGAATTTTGTGTTTTTTATTTCTGCTGATTTTTTAGTTTGGATTAAGCAATAATAGAATTGAGAATGAAAAGATGACGATGAAGATTATGATTTTGGGTTGGCCTTTCTAATTTAATTTTCTGGATTTTTTTTTGGGTTTGGTTGAAATTTTTGATGAATGTATGAACTTGATGATGAAGAAGAAGAAGAAGAAGAGGTGAAAAGAAGAAGATGAAGATTGAAGAAAAAAGTCGGGTGTTGGTATTGCCTACTAGACATGTAAGATCTAATGGTTGTATTTTTAGAAGAAAAAAAATCGAACGGCTAATATTTAACAAATTAATGAGGTCTTTGATGGACCACCTTAAGTGTGTCCACCTAAATTGGGGTTAAAAGTTAACAGAATTGGATTAATTTGACTAACAGAAGTAAATTATAGGACCAAATTGAAACGAAAATTAATTATAGGATTAATATGAAATCTCATAATTAGTTAAGCGATTAGTTATGTAATTTAGCCAACATTCTACCAATTAATATCACCAAGTAATTTCAAAATCCGTTTTCTTATAAAATAAATAAATAAATAAAATTTGAATCATGCATGGACCTCTTTCCATCCCTCTATGGTTCCATCACGCAACTCTACTCTATACCCTTTCAAACTTTTCTATCTCTGTCACTCACCCTCTCCCTCTCCCTCTCCCTCTTGGAAACAATTTCCAAACTCTCTCCCTTGCAAAGAAACAGAGAAACATAAAATATTTGTTATTGATTAGAAGCTGATATATAAACATACCATAAATCATAATAAATCATGATATTGAGTCCCAAACCATTAAAACATATTGATTCATAAAATTAACAACTAGTTGTAATACAGTTTTTCAATAATAAATACTAGTACATTAAAAACCCAACAAAACAAACTATGCTGACATATAAACAAAACGCTAGAACCATAGAAAACCAAAAATGCCACTAAAAAGGAGTATGAGATCATAAAATGGAACAATAGTCGCATAGTAGTAGTGGTAGTCATCAAGCCATTTATGAACACCACCAATGATAATCCGCCACGTCTACCTCATTGTACATTCTTGCTTGGTTAAGTTGGTTCAATTCATCACCATTCATCGTAATCTTGAGGGTATCTTTAACTTCAAATTTGAAGGAATATACAAACAGAGCATTAAATAGACGTAGGGTACCCTATTTTACTTAAAACTAAAGTGCAAGTTTTGAACTTTTTTGGATTTATTAAAATTAATATCATTCAGCTTATATGCGATGGAAAACAATGCAAAGATTAAAGATAAAGAACAGGAAATATGGATGAAGTAATGGGAAAATAAAATAAAATAAGGGAGATTGATATATTATTTTGAGGTTTAATTGATCATCTGGTTCCTTAATTTAATTCTTTATTTCAAAATGGTCCCTTAACTATTAAACGTTTCAATTTGGTCCTTTATATATTCTTCCGTTAACCATTTTGGTCCTATCCGTTAGTTTTTAACCATAAATGTCTAAGGTGTAACAACATTGCAGGTGGTCTACCATAGACCTATTACATTTTTTTATTTTAACTGTTTGATCTTTTTTTAAAATAGAAAATTGTTGGATCATGTAGGTCTATTGTAGCCTACGGTGAATGATTAACACCTAATTTTTTCTCTTCATCATCTTCACTACTATTCTTCTTCATCATCATCTTCTTCATCTTTATTCATTCTCTTCATATAACAATCCCAGAAAATCAAAAAATTAAAACTCAAATTCATTATTTTTTAATTAATTAATCTTTAAATCACCAATAAATCTTCAATCCATAATCCAACTTTCACAAACAAACAAAAGTAATTTAAACTTCTAATTCCACTTTCTCTATCTAGAAATGTTTTTATGCCTCTCTCTCTCTCTCTCTTCAGAAACATCTCCCTCTCTATTTTTCATCATCTCAAAACAAACCACAGACCACACACCATCTCAATGTCTCACTCTCTATTTTTTATCTTCTCTCTATCAAAGATTTTATCTCTCTCTCTTTCTCTCTCTCCCTCTCTCTCTCTTCTCCTTCTGCAATCCTCATCTCCTCTTTCTCTTCCTTTTTTTGAAAATGGCAAACCAAAAATCAACCTCCACCACAAAATTCGTTGCTCTCTATTCCGATTTTGGAGAAAGTGTAACAATGAAGGAAACAAAGGTTCAAAGAAGAAGAGAGACAAAGAGACAGAATCAGAGATGTGAAGGTAAAAAAATTGTTTTTTATTTTTTTTCCATCACGAACCCTAATTTTAATTTTTCGTCGCCCATCAAGGTTAATCTGTTTTCTAATGTAATTAATTTTACTTTTACAGATTATAATCATTGTTGATCAGACAAAAGTAAGTATTTTTATATCGTATCCACAAAGACTAGTGCGATATTCCAAGCCGTTCAACAGTTGGTATCATTTTAAGTTAGGGTTTATAAATTGTTTTTCTATAAAACTATTGGAATTTAAAAGCGGTAATAAAGACGACAAGTAATAGGGAACAAAAGCGTTGGGATCGGAGTTCGTCAATCTAGCCTCGAATATATTCTAATGATCATGCATATGGATTCTAGCTTTTTAGCGAAATTATCACGTATCACTCAACAACATCATTCGTGTCCAAATGACGTCGTGAGATCGATCGTATCGTTTAATCGATGATTTCCCAATCTATTAAACGATCCGAAAGCTTTACGTTCCGACACTTTATGTGATTATCAAAACCCAATTCCATGTCTAGAATTTATTATTTTGATAGAAGATTATTCTAAACCTAGATTCAAAAGTATTTGTCAATAACAATTAAATCAAGCATAAGAATGAAAAGCAAGAATAACTTCAATATCACATAAGTTGCTACAATCATATAATTGAAAGATCAAAATATTACATCTAAGCTATATTAAGTACCTCCAATCCCAACAAGGGAAGGTTAGTTGATCATTGTCATGACAACAATACAAAAGTGGAAAGAAAGATGAAGATCCAAAGTTAAGTTTTGATTTCCCAAAGAATCTTAGTTAATCCACACTCCCTTCACTCTTGCTCCATGAAGATCACCTCTTTTAACCCTGTTTTCCGTCTAAAACTGTAACCCAATTATATTATATCTCTTTTGTTTCTGCTTCAAAACCTATTTATAGGTATTCTGATATTTTAGACTTCGCTCTGCGAAGTCATACTTTGCTTTGCGAAGTCACCTTTCTTCACAATTGGGTTGCCACCTCAGCCTTGAACAGTCAGACCGCCTTACTTCGCTCTGCGACCCTTTACTTCGCTCTGCGACGCTTCAGACTCTGAAGCTCAGACTTTGATTTCGCCTGGACATCGCCTAGACTTCGCTCTGCGAAGTCTTTGATTTGATTTTCTTTCATTCTTGACCTTTAAGTCCAAGGAAATAACATATACCTACAAAAATAGTTGGGATTTGGTCTAAAAAGCATGAAATGATATTTATCGTTTCTTTCAGAGCTTTTACCCAGATAACTTATAAAACAGTAAGAAAAGTGCCTAAAATAAATATGCTTTAATACTAGTTTCTGGCACTTATCAATCATCTACATGAGGATTTCATACTATTTTACTTTATTATTTATGGGGTTTTCAACATTTAATTTTGGGTTTTATATTTTTGAGATTGATGAAGATAGAAGTGAGAAGCTAGTGATTGATGAAGATTTTGTTGTTGAGGTTGTTGCTGATGTTGTTGTAGAACACGCTGCTTTGGTTGATACAGTTGTTGTTGTTGTTGTTGTTGTTGAAATTGAGTGTTTGTTGAAAAGGTTGTTGTTGTTGATGATGTTGAAGAAATTGTTGTTTATTGTTGTTGAAAAGAGATGATTTACTTAAGATCTTGAATATGTTGTTGGAATTGTTTTGAGAAAAATGGATGATGAATTGTATTGTGGTTTCAGTTTTAGTTTTTGGTATGAATTTTTGTGTTGTTGGATTTTTTTTGGTATGAAGTTGGGAGATGAAGAGGGAAGAAGACGAAGATTAATGGTGATTTTAAATTTTTATTTTTTTGAAAAATAGAAATGATCATATGTTGTGAGTCCATTGTATACTCGCGTGCTTTTCAAATCAAACCCTTGATCACGAATCTTTAATGACACGTGAACATGAGTAAACTGTTATTGCAAAAATACTAACAGAGAGGACCAAAATGGTTAACGGAAAAATAGATAAAGGACCAAATTGAAACGTTTAATAATTAAGGGACCATTTTAAAATAAAGAATTAAGTTAAGAGACCGGATGATCAATTAAACCTTATTTTGATGAGGTATGTTATTTAAACAACTATTTTTTGGATAATTTATTGGAAAAAAACATATAGAAAGAAATATAGGTATTGACATAAAAACCAAAGTAATGGAAAGAAATTAATAACACAATAAGAGTATAAAAGAGAGAATTGTTCCAAAAGTTGCAATAAAATGGTCTTACAAATATCATTTCTCTATTTTGATAGACTAAAAATAGTATGAATTATGATTTCATATTCATTTTTTTATTAGACAAATATTAATTGTTAATTTGTTAAGGACGGAGATTTCGTTGGAAGCAATGATCAAATCCTTGCAAAAAATAAAACAATTGAGCTCAAGTGGTTAATGAGTCACTTAAAGGACGAATTATTCAGAAGAATCTGAGTTCGATTCATGGGTGAAACAATTCTTAATCAGACTTTACCTACCTCTTGACTAAATTTAGATTATGAAAAAAAATACGTGTTCAATCCTTTCAGCTAAATTTTATTATTTAGATAATAATTTTGAGAATTTTTAAAATGATAATTTTAATAATTATTTTGTCAAAGTTAAATTTAGAAAATTTTAAATTACGCCTAAGATTTAAGAATTTCAAATTTCTTTTTGCTTATATATTTGTTCAAATTTTGCATTTTGAGCCCCATTTTTTTCAAAATTTTCAAATTGACCCCAATAGATTTTAAAAATTACAAATTGACCCCTAATGATTTAATTGTAAATTGACCTCTCAATGTTTTTAAAATTACAAATTGGCCTATTAAAATTTCAAAAATGCGTAAATTGACCCCTTTTTTCAATTTTCAAGGTTGACCCAACTTTTTCAATACTTATAAAAGTAGATAAAAAATAATCATAATAAAATTATTTATTACTCTATCTAAAAAAAACAATTAAAAATAAAGGCAATTCAATTGAATAATTAGAATTGCTTGGAATTCTAATTTCTTTAAACTTTCCAATTAGTGCATCCAAATACAATCTAAAATTAAGAGTACCTTGAGAATACCAGGTGTTGTGTTTGAGGTGTAGGAGTATAAATATGAAAGTATGAAGTAAACTTTTCTAATAGGAAGTTAAACAAAGTGGTCCATATGCTAACAAAACAAGCCCATTTTGTCCCTCATCAGATTTGTTTATGGACTATCTTCTTAAACTCTAGACTATTTCTTTTCCCACCCTATGGTAAAATGATAATCCTATGCAGTTGGATTTTAGAATTTGAACCGCATAAAAACTCCATAAAACCTCCAAAAACACGTTGAAATATTTCAGATTTTAGAATCTGAATATGGCGCGCGAGAAACTCATAGGGTTGGAAAAGTAATGGCCTAAACTCTATTGTTCTTGATGAAGACTCTCCTCATTTAATTTTTCTGATTCTTCATACAATAAGGTTTTATTAAAAAAAGAATTATTTATGCTATAATTTTCAACTATAAATTATTTCTATTCAATTATTTATATTATGATTTTTGTATGTTTTTTAATTGTGCAAAGTCATTCAAAAAACTAGATAGGAATAATTTATATTTGATAAAATATGACTGAGAGGGAAGACTCCACTAAAGATGGTCAATCAGATTATCATAAAGACGCTAGTCATTTGCAATACTTTATACTATGAACATAGTTAAAAAAGCATATTTAAATAATAATATTAAATGCTCATGGAGCATTGGTTAACATTCTCCTTTTTTTAACATAAGAAAAATAACAAAACTGAACACAAGGTTGTGGGGCTCGAATGAATTGGTTAATAATGTCCAAGTAACCAAAGGGAGTGTAACATTCGTTTTTTCTTCAAGTAATATAATGACAAGAACACACGTATTAAGTATAGAGAAGTGGATAATTGTGCATTTGTTGAATGATCCAACATATTGAACATCTCTGCAACTAGCATCTGAATTTACTTAGAGGCTTCAACACCGTTATTTTAACTACTTTAATATATTTAATGATGACAGGGCTAATCCAACATAATTAAATGCTTATAGCAAGTTTTATATTGAGACATTTTAAAATAAAAAACAACGTGGAGTTTATAAAAATAAGTAAATAAATTTATGGTTTGCTAAGTTCAAGACTTGAACTAGATCAAAGAGAGGATATAAGACCCTAACTGGACCAATTGAGTTTGAGAAATATCTATGATTAATCTATCATAATAAAGTTTATTATTTAATTGATTTTTTAACTGGACCAATTTCCACTCAAAAGATTGGTGATCAGCAAGATCAATAGATATTTAAATAAGGACATTCACACTTTGTCTTGATTTGAGTTCGAGTCCAATTTGAAAATACAACAATATTAAATCAGTGTTAAATTTTTTAGGAAAAACTTTGCCATCCATTAGAGTCGGCTCAAAGGATGAGTCGGATTAGTTTATAGACTTGTCGGAAAATGAAACCCGATTTAATTAAAAAAGGATGTTCCTTAATCCTTATATATAAGGAGTAATTCAAAAAAACAAAATGCACCATGTAAGAACAAGAGTGTGAATGAACATAGAGAATGATGATGCGAATATCTATGCTGAAACTCGACCATGGCGAACTCATCTCTCTCTCAAAGCGCATCACAACCCTTCAATCTCTCCTCCCATTCCACGCCGTCACAGTCACCACCGGCAACTCCACCAACCCCTTCATCGCCGCCAAACTCATCTCTCTCTACGACACTCTCAACCACCCATCTTCATCTTCCACACTCTTTCATTCCCTTCCTTCAAAGACACTTTCCTATGGAACTCTTTCCTCAAAACCCTTTTCTCTCGTTCCCTTTATCCTCAGTTTCTCTCTTTTTACTCCCTCATGCGCTCTGAAAACGTTTTGCCGAACCATTTCACTTTTCCTATGGTTGCTTCTTCTTATGCCCATTTGATGATGATTCGTTCTGGGATGACCCTTCATGCATTGGCGTGTAAAGTTGATTTTTTTCCTGAAAATTCAGCTGTTGGGTCGTCTTTTGTGTCATTGTATTCGAGATGTGGTGAAATGAATGATGCAGTTAAGGTGTTTGATGAAATTCCTGTTAGAGATGTTGTTGCTTGGACTGCACTTATTATTGGGTATGTGCAGAATGGGGAGAGTGAGATGGGTTTGGAGTGTATTAGTGAGATGTATCGGGTTGGTGATGACAGTCAGAAGCCTAATGCAAGAACATTGGAAGGTGGGTTTCTTGCTTGTGGGAATTTGGGTGATTTGGTTAGTGGAAGGTGTTTGCATGGTATGGTTTTGAAAAATGGGATTGGATGTTTGCTTGATATACAATCTTCTGTTTTGTCTATGTATTGTAAATGTGGGGTGCCCCAAGAAGCTTATCAATCGTTTTGTGAAGTGATTGACAAAGATCTTTTGTCATGGACATCGATGATTGGTGTTTATGCTAGGTTTGGGATGATGAGTGATTGTGCTAGGTTCTTTTGGGAAATGTTGGAAAATCAAGTGTGCCCGGATGGAATGGTTATTGGTTGTATTCTTTCGGGTTTTGGTAATTCCGTGGATGTATATGGAGGGAAAGCCTTTCATGGATTAATCATTAGGAGACATTATGTGCCTGATGAGATGGTTGATAATTCATTATTGTCTATGTACTGCAAATTTGGAATGTTAAGTTTTGCTGAGAGGCTTTTCCAATGGTCTCAAGGGAGCATAGAGTGCTGGAACTTTATGATTGTTGGATATGGTAGAATAGGCAAGAACGTTAAATGTATTCAGCTCTTCAGGGAGATGCAATATTTAGGTATTTGTTCTGAATCAGTCGGCGTAGTTTCCGCAATTGCTTCGTGTGCCCAGTTACGAGAAATCAACCTGGGAAGGTCAATTCATTGCAATGTGATAAAAGGTTTTGTGGATGAGACTATATTGGTAACTAATTCACTCATAGAGATGTATGGAAAATGTGATAAGATGACTGTTTCTTGGAGAATATTTAATAGGTCGGAGAGGGATGTTATCCTGTGGAACACTCTGATTTCAGCACATATTCATGTCAAGCATTATGAAGAGGCTATAAGTTTATTTGATACAATGATTATGGAAGACCAGAATCCCAACACAGCCACATTGGTGGTAGTGCTTTCAGCTTGTTCTCACCTTGCATTTCTAGAGAAAGGAGAAAGAGTTCACCGCTACATAAACGAAAAAGGTTTCAAGCTTAATTTACCTCTTGGAACAGCTTTGGTTGATATGTATGCCAAGTGTGGGCAATTAGAAAAATCACGAGAGGAATTTGACTCAATGATGGAGAAGGATGTAATTTGCTGGAATGCAATGATCTCGGGCTATGGAATGAACGGATATGCAGAATCTGCGATAGAGATATTCAATCTTATGGAAGAATCAAATGTTAAGCCAAATGAAATTACTTTCCTTTCTCTTCTCTCAGCGTGTGCCCATGCGGGACTTGTTGAAGAAGGAAAAAAGGTGTTCGCTAAAATGCAGAGTTATTCCGTGAAACCCAATTTAAAGCACTACACTTGTATGGTAGATCTTTTGGGAAGGTCGTGTAATCTAGAAGAAGCAGAAGAATTGGTCTTATCCATGCCCATTCCTCCTGATGGTGGCGTGTGGGGAGCGCTGTTAAGTGCTTGTAAAACTCACAATCAAATTGAAATGGGAATAAGAATTGGCAAGAATGCTATTGACTCTGAACCAGAAAATGACGGATACTATATAATGGTAGCCAATATGTATAGCTCTATTGGGAGATGGGATGAAGCAGAAAATGTGAGAAGGACAATGAAAGATAGGTGTTTGATGGGGAAAAAAGCTGGTTGGAGTATGGTCTGAGCTAAAACTTCCTTACGGTCAAGCCTGATCTTTGGAAGGGACATAGGAAACTCCTGGAAGTTTCCCGAGTGTCAATAAGCTTGATTTCGTAAGTTTGGTCCTTTCCTAAGCCAGTTAATTAGCTCATTATATTGAACATCTGGGCTAAGGAAGCTGACACGCTACAAGCATGTAAACCTGTTTGCATCATAGCTTCCATGAGCATTAGATGCCCCTGTTGGATGCATATATAATTGAGTTAGCGACCAGATGGCTTTAAAAATCACTTGGGATTTTGAACTTGAAAAAAGCTGGAGGGAAGAGGATATTTTCGTTGTCAAGATTCTTTATGCCTAGCTTACAGCTGTGGATTGAGTTTATGCATATTATGAGAATTTTGCAGGCTCATACTGTGCGTGCTCACTGTCACTGGTTGGGTTTGCTTCATGAGCAAGTAGAACCGCCAAATTTCTTATTGTGGATTATCATTTTTTATCATAGCTAGTTGTTGCTTCTTGGGGCACACATTTCATACAATCTACAACATTGACTTAAGAATCAAGGAAGTAAGGAACAAACATGTTTTATTAAACCAACTACAGGTTGCAGTGGGAAGGAATGATTGATGTCTTCTTGAGACATGTATTCTTGTACATCAAATACTACAACATCAGACACTGATACACCACATATTTGCTTGCAAACATATGGACAAAACACACTGATAAAAATAAACTACTTTTTTTTATTTGGAAGGGCTTCAAATGCTACTTAAAGCTTCTCTAGTGTTAGCAATACACATGAAGAATTGCTTTTAATGGAGGGGACCTTCACCTCACTGCAAAAACCAAAGATTAATCATGAATAGTTTATCTTGTCAAATATAAGCACAGGTAGTTTAATGGAGGGGACATTCAAGCTCACGGTCTATTATGAGTTACCTTAACATTTAGGTGTTTGCAGACCACATTGACCGGGCAAGGCCAAAGCTTTTTTGGCATTGATTCCAAATGCAGGGAGGGCCGACTTGTAACCGCAGAGGCAAGGAAGATTAGCACGGCGCAAAACACCACAGCAAATCTCATCTACCCTTGGCGGGTTTTTACCGGTAACGAACTTACTACATGATTGTTTTAGCTCATTTGTGTCTATGTTACATATTTGAACAGCTAGAGTGCCGGCCAACATAGCAAAGAGCAGTGCTGCTATCATCCACTGCGCCAAAGCTTTACCCTGAGAATGTGCCATACTCTCCTAATTAATTAACCAGATGCTTAGCCAACTGGTTCTAGTTTACTACTATGTTTTGATGTGTTGCCTCTAAGAGTTTATTTATAGTGGTGTAAAGGATGTTATTGGAATAATTATTTACATTATTTTAATTTTAATATTGTCATTTGGTAATAGTTGTGTCGTGTGAGTACAGTTGGTGTGTGTTCACGAGATAGATTAACATTAGAATAGGTGATAGTATTCATAACAAAACAAACTAAAAAGTGGACTATTATTTGCTGAAAAAACAAAAAAGTGGTTCATCGTGACAGAAGGACCCCTTGTATTTGATTCTAATGACTCTACTGAGACAATAAAAGATAGAAAAATAATATGTGAACAACCATTTTTGACAACTTTTATGACAACTTTCTCTTTCATACTCACATTATCTTTTTACTTTCTTTCTCTATTGTTTTAATTTTTGTGCAAATACCTCATTTTCTTTATAAAATTTTGGTTGTCTAAAAAATTGTCATATAAATGGATGTTCAAATAACACAACTCTAAAAGTAACCGCATTTTTCCTTGTGAGTGTTTCAGTTTGATAGTGATGCCAAATGATGAATCTAGTGGTTCATTATTGAGCTAAGTGGGTTAGGTTAGCATTCATTCATTCACCTTAGTTTTTTTTTTTTTGCCAAAAAATGTGGAAGAATTAACATGAAGCCAACTGAAATGGTTTCAATTGTCAAAGTAGTCACGTGAATGTATGGTGGTTTAAGAAAGATGGAGAGGAAAGTTATTCCTTTGGGTCCCACATAAAAACCCTTCTTTCAAAATGAGAACTAACAATGGGGATAGGTTTGATTTGAGTAAAATGACATTAATATCCTTGCTTTATATTGTTATCTACTTACCTTCTTTCTGAATAAACTTTAGTTAAGGTTACTTTAGTCATTTTGAAATATAAGCTTTTCTCTCGCTTTCTACTAAATCAAAGAAAGAGATTTTTTTTTTTTATCTTTCTTTCATTAACTTTTTATCCAACCAAACAATTACAAAATTATCTCATTTTCTCCACTTTTAGTTCTCTTCTATCTTTCTTTCCTTCCTCCACTTTTTTTATCAACAAAAAGAGTGTAAGTGCCAAATCATATTATGTAAATAAAATAGAAGCTGATAATGAAACATTTGTGGGCTATGATGAATTTGCATCGAGTCTAAATAATACTCCTTCTATCTATAGGAAGTTTGTCATTATCTTTCATTTATAGCTTCTCCCCTCAAAATATTTGGCCAAGCTTTGCCAAATTATCTT